>VZRS01004532.1:3292-52026 GCA_013398055.1 Ifrita kowaldi | reverse complement strand
CCCCTCACAGCCCCCCAGCCCCACACCCACCTGCAGCCCCGCATCCTCCGCGCCGCTCCGGGGGGTGCTGGGCGCGCACTGCGCAAGCGCGGGGGAGGACTGGTGACGTCACCGGGAAGGGGGATGCGGATGGTGGTCAAGGGAGCCGTGACGTCATCCCTCATCGGGGGGGCTCCATCCTTTATTCGATCCCCAAAATTCGCTCGAGCCCCCGCCGGGCCCATCCATTCATTTATACACGCGGGTCTGCTCCTGACGGCGGCACCGAGGGAGAAAGGAGAAAAAATAGTTGAAACCATGGAAATGACAATAGAAATTTATAGGGAGGAAATATAAAAAAAGATGACATAGAGGTCAAGTCATCCATCCAAAAATTATTTCCTTTCTAAAATAAAACAATTAAAAATGATAAAATGAAAATTAAAGGGAATTATAAAATAAAAAGGTCTTTTTCCTCTCAAAAAAATAAAATAGTGATCAGAAGAAATGAGCAGTTTTTAATAATAATTTTCTTTCAGCTTTAATTTTTAAAAATTATTAACAGTTTAAATAATTGCCTTAGAGGAATGTTGTCATGTACACTGGGTGGTTTTTTTTCTTTTTGAAATCTGGGTATAGTTCACAGCCCAGTGGAATATCTGGGCTTAAGCTCAGTTCCCCAGATCTTGGGTTAAGGCTTGCCTTGCAGCAGGGGGATGCAGAGGGAGGATGGGCACTGCTGCCTGCACTTGCCGGCTCCCTCTCCATGCTGCTTTTCCATGCAGAAGGACAGCAGAAGGGTTTCTCTGCTGGCACGTGGCTTCGAGTTGTACATATTAAGGAAAAAAACCTCAAAAGAGTCTGTGAAATGGTTGTTGTTAAGTTTAATGAAATTTTGCCAAGTCCTGGCTGGAGCATCGCATGCTTTGGCACGGTGCTGAAGAAATCCTGGAATCCCAGAGTGGTTTGGGCTGGAAAAGACCTTAAAACTCATTTTGTTCTCAGGGCTTGGACCAGTTTGCTCCAAGCCCCATCAAACTTGGACTTGAACACTTGAAGGGGTGGGGAAGCCACAGCTTCCATGGGCACCCTGTGCCAGGGCCTCCCCACCCTCCCAGGGAAGAATTTCCTCCCAATATCCCTTCTAACCCTGCCCTCCGGTATTCCCTCGGTCCTGTCCCTCCAGGCCCGTGTCCCAAGGCCCTTAGGGGGTCTATGCTACGTTAGCTAAAGAGGCAGGATCAATCCTTCCCACACCTGAACCCACAATGTGACACTATAATGACGATATTCTGCTCAGGGGACCAAATGAGGAAACGCTTGGCCAAGCAAGGAACGGTACTGCCCAGCATTTCCATGAATGAAATATTCACATTCCTGACCCAGCGTGACAAGCACCAAGGCAAGAGGCTACATGATCCTGATGATTAGGAGGATGGAAAATGGTGCCCTCTGGCACAGAGGAAGAAAGAAAGAAAAAACAAGGGAAAGAGAAGAAAGAAAAGATAAAAAAACAGAGAAGAAATCCCCAGTGTGGAACTCATGTCAGAAGAATAATAAAGCATCAGCTGTTTCACTTATTGCTCCAACCACCCCATCTGCAGGGGCACCCAGCACCCTTCACAGCTGTTCTTTTTTCACCTACATCTTCTCACATTCATCTCTCCTTATTGGTGAAAGTGGAGTGGTTAAAACTAAAGGGGAGGTAGCTCGTTTTGGAGTCTCTGCCCTGTATAACTATCTTAAATGCCTGAAACTTCATGGGGAAAGTGTTAAAAAATATCGAAGCTTTGTAAATATGGGTGTGAGGAGTAGAAATAAAGAAAAAAAAATCTTATTTTTACTTATATTGAATATATATATATGGATATGAATGGATTTCAAACTAAAAAGTTGTATATACTACACAATACAAAGGACTTCATAAGAAACTGAATAGAGAGACACAGGGTGTCTAAATAGAGATTGTATGCAAGCAAATAACTAAATAAATGTAAGTAGATTTTTAAGTAAAAACAGAGAAGTCTAAAAGGATCTCAAAGGGCCAAAATACATCAGTCTCAACCGACAGCCTATGTAGATGTGCTATGTAAGTGCTAATATAAGTGTAAATAGATTTAGTAGTCAATAGATGTGTAAGTATAAATAGATATACTTATAAATAGATATTCTATACAATAAGGGTAAATAGTCTAAATAGATGAGTGTAAATATATAAATGGGGGGTGGGGTGGGGGAAATTACAAAACAATTTTGGGGAAAAACTCCCATTTTGGGGCTCCTGGGAAAGCCAAATCCTTTCCTAGATTTTCACAGCCAGAAAGCAAAACCTCCCCACATTTTCACGCACAAAACCAAAACCAAACATCACTTGAATTGTGGAAAAGTAGTGGAAAGCCTCCAAACTGAGTATTTTGGAAAAGAAAACCTTTTTATATTACAGAAAAGAAAAAAACACAACCACCACCGAACTCCGCACTTTGGGGTGAAACGCTGGCAGTTTGGGGGCCCGGCTGCGGATGATCGCGACTGGGGCAGTGACCCGGAGCGCGCAGCCGCCCGTGGGCACCCCTGATGCCTTGTCCTGGGGCTTATCCTGCGGGGAGCTGCCGGCCATCCCCACGCACGGCTCCCAGGAACCTCTGTCCCCTCACAGAGCTTCTCCTCCGTGCCCTTCCCCCGAGCGTGTCCTCTCTCGGAGCCCCCGNTGGCGGGGGCGGCAGCGGCGGGTGAGGATCGCTGTCCCGGCGCTGGTGAGACGAGCGGCCCCTCGGCGGCATCTCCGCGGACCCGCCCGGGGCTGTGAGGCGGCGGCTGCGGCCCACCCGCCGCGGCTCCCGGCCTGGGCAGGCGATGGGCACAGGCGGGGCCTGGAGGAGGCGGACACTCCCCGGGACAGGCGCCGGGCGCCTCCCCATCTTGCCAGAGCTCCCCCGAGCTGTCGTGGCCCCGTGGCCGGGAGGCCTTGTCCGGCAGCGCTGTGCGACACCCGCCTGTGCCTCGGGGCACAGGGACCGCCGAACCCCGGGAGCTGCAGGAGGAGAAGGGAGCGCCTGAACTCTAAAGGCTCCCGGGAGCACCGAAACCAAGAGCTGCAGGCAGTGACGGGCCCGCGGGGCGCTGCTGCCTGTTCTGTGCCCTGGGATGTCCCCGTTCCCTCCCCTTTCCCACACCGCTGCAATTTCTCTCTTCTGCCCTGTACCTGCTTTGTCCATTTCGCTCTGACCGGCTCCTTGTCCCCATCTTTCAGGTCCTTTCCTCAGGGACCAGGGTGATGATATCTTGCAAACATGAAGCAAGACTGGGGGTGTGTTTAAACTCAAGCCTTGATACTAAATAATCTCACTTCGGATTCTTACGGCACTTTGCATCAAGAGTTCTATTAAAAATAAGAAACAAAAGAGTCCACTTTCCCCCATTTTGGCTCCAGGCTCCAGAAGCTTTCACCATGCCACAGCTCAACTCCCACAGCCTTGGGCGTCGGGATGCTGCTGTGCTGGGGTGCTGGTGCTCCGGGGTGCTGGGGGCCGCAGGACGACGCGGGGGCAGAATGTGGCTGCGGGCTGGGTTTGTGGGCCGGTGGCCCCGGCCCCTGGCCACTTCTCCCCAGGACACAGGGGGCTGGGCCAGGGAGCAGGGCAAGTGTGGTGGGGCCTGGCTGCTTCAGCTGCAGGATGATCCTCTGCGGCACCTGGACAGGGGTGAAAAACAACACAAAATGTGAAAACGCGCCCTAAATCTGGTGCTTTTTAACCTGCAAACTGCTTGAGGTTGGTTTGAATGTGTGAGGAGGAAGGGACTCTCTCCCGCCACCACTGTGTACAAGGAAGGACAAAAAGGGTCAGATTTGAGGATCTCTGAGGGTTTTCCAAACTTAAGGACTCCAGGACGTGAAAAAGGTGCTGCAGTACTGCCCGTCTCAGGGTCTGAACCCCAGAAATGGGCCTGTGTGCCCCAAACCCTCAAATCGGGGGTCTACAGAGGGAGGTGAAGACTGAGCTAAATAAAAGCTCAAATATTGGGGCTTTGTCCCCGTTTCTCTTCCCCCTTCTCAGGTGAAAGAACCAAAGGAAAAGAAACAGGACTGAAATAACAGAATATCAAAGAAATAAAAAGACACAGAATGAAAAGAATTAGCAAAATTAAAATCCATAGGAATTTCAAGGAATAGAAATAGGACTAAAAAAACTAAAAAATGAAACTAAAAACCAGAACTTCAAACCGCAGAACTACAAAAGCCTGTCCGAGAGAGCATGGAAGTGGCCGCGGGTGGTCACCACACCGAGGGCCGCACTTGCCTGCTGGAGGAACACGACCTGTGGCGCTGGCGGGGCGGCGGCCGTCACCTGCTGAAATAAACGAATTTAAGAACTGAAATTTTGACAGCATACATATAGCATTTATCAGTAGAACAAAGGCAAAACACAGCGCTGGGGCACTTAGCAACCTGCCAGAGGCGCGGCCCATTCACGTTCCAGAGAACTCAAGTATCTTTTCAAACTGTTACATATTCATTAGGATCAGACAGTAATTTACACTTCACTCAACCCCCACTCCTAATCTCGGACTATTAGACGCCTTTAGGATCCTCTGGATTTTTTTCAGTGTCAATTCGATGTCTNGGGCCCGCCGCGGCCCCGCCGCCCCACGGGCAGCCCGGGCCGGCCGCCTCAGGCAGGGCCAGGCCCCGGCTTAGCCCGGCGCTCGGGGAGGGCTCCCACACCTGCGAAATGCATGAAAAACACACCGAGGGGACGGAAAATGATGCGAGGGAAAATGATGCGAGTGCAAGGAAAGGCTCTGCGCGGAGAAATTTAGAAAAGGCCTACCCCAGCACCTTCAGAAAAGGCATTGGCTGCACCCTCTGTGCTGAGAGAGCAGCACAGTCAGTCTGGAATGACAAACATTTGTTTGGTGCAGAATTAAAAAAAATAAGGGGGAAAAAAAGAGGGTGTAGTGGTGAGGGGCAGCCCCAGAAAGCACCAAGCTGTCCCCAGCAGCTCTCCCCAGTTTTGGCTCAAAACACCCCCAAATCCCTGCTGGTGGCACCGCATGAGCAGCGGCAGGAACTCAGGCCTAAAAAGATCGTGACCTTTGGGGCGGTTTGATGTAAAAATCCAGTTTTTATTTTAAAAAAATGTTTGTGTTACAGAGGTTGCATGGGTTTGGGGAGGGAGCTGAGCTGTCACTCACCAGTATTCTGGATCCAGGCAAAAAATTGTTCAAGGCCTGAGGATTGCTGCAAAAACCAGAAAAAGGTTTAGGGAGGCAGTGCCAACACCTAATAAACAAATTAATGTTAATAAATGCTACAATTAATGATGGACACACATTAATGGTACAAGAATGATGTTTTATGACCAATTTAAATGATCAAGTGGGTGCCCAGAGGCCAGTTTTTGCCTCCTATATCACTCACACCCGTTTACTCTCCTTTCCCTCATAATGGTACAAATCAACAATTATCAGCAGTTTCATGATCAGAACAAGAAGTGAACCATTTGGCAAAATATTGCTTGGGCAGCAAACGCAGCCCTAAATGCCATAACTTTGGGTAAAATAACTGAAAAACAGGATTTATTCCCATTCCATCATGATTCTCTGTACTATGGGGTGTTTCCAGACCTTTGGAGGATATTTTCCACCCATTTCATGACATCTCAGCCCTTTTGGAGGACACTTCAGGTGGGTTTTGGCTCTGGGAGACCCAACCCAGCACCGGAGAAACCCTGATGGAGATTGAGCATGGTGGAATCCCCTTTCCCATCCCAAACTTGTGGGACTTACTAAAGTACAGCCGGCACACCCCAGCTGCCATTGGCATCTCTGTCAGCTGCAAAGAACAGAGAGAGAAGGCTGTGTCAGGAGAGCAGGGGGCTGCTGCTGCTGCTGATGGTGCTGGTGACCAGACCAGCAAACACCTCAAGAGAAGGGTCCCCTACTCTGAGGGACATCAACCCACAACCAGGAACCTGGAGAGGTTTCAGGGTGGTTCCTCGTCTGTCCACTGGATGGATTTCACTCCGAGTTCTCCCAGCAGGAGCTCATGTTTCACTCTGAAACCCAAACCTGCAGGCTTTGGGCTCATTTTCAGCTTACCAAGGGGCACTGGTGACCCTTGCTGGCTGGGCCTGGCATGGGATGGTCCTGGAGATCCTAAACACCGGGAGGACCTGGATCCAGACGCTGGCAAAGCTTGGCAAGAACTCACCTTTAACATCACTTATTTATGCACTTTTATCCCTAAAATTCCACTGTGGCAAAATGGATTTGGAAGGATTTGAGGATTTTCTGAGGATAACCTGCAATCAGCACCAGGCCGCCTCCTCCTAAACCCCTTTTGATGAGCAGATCTGGGAAACTGTGTTTTTGGGGTTGTTCTTTGATGTTTTCCCTCTTTTCTGCAGATGTGAGCTGGATTTGGAGGTGCAGCAGTATGAAACTACTAATAAAAACCAAGGAAAACAGGAAAACAAACATCCACTACATCACTACACTCTAAAGATAAAAATACCTTCTGCTATCATCGCCAGCAATGATATTTGTGAAGATTCCCCCCCTTGTCATTCCCCAGTGGGGGGATATGTGCAGTAAGGTGTTTTGCAGCTACCTGGATCTCTGTGAGAGGGGTTGAATGAATTAAAGTCAGTGATCCCAGCGATGAGGGATGGCAGCCCCTGCAAGATGATGTCAGAGGTGCTCCATGGAGGCACAGGAATCACACTGGGCAGCACAAGGGCAAAATGCCCTTAAATTAGACCCAAAATATCCCATATTATTTTCAGTGGTTCCAAAGGAGCACAGTTCTCACTAATTAAAGTGCAGGAGTGAATGCCAGGGCCTGAAAATAATCTTTAAAATAACCTTGAAAATCACCATTAAATCATTCCCTGCAGGGGTCAGAATTCTCCCTGTAAATGTAAATATCTGATATTCCTTAAATAAAAGCACTTACTTTGATCCGGAGGGATCAGGGAAAAAAGGATGCTACGTGGGCGGCACCTGGCCATGGCTGAGGGCAAAATTCCCTTGCTGGCACGTGGTCATTTGGTCATTTCCACTGCTGGCACCTGCTTATGTCCGAGGGCTGCGTTAGCGGGGACTGGGCGGGTCTGAGGGCCACGTTCTGTTGTTGGCAACTGATCCTGGGACTGAGGTCAACATTCCCTTGTGGCCACCCGGTCGTGTTTGGGGGCCACGCTCCGTTGCCATGGGAGAGGAGCAGGAGTGATGCCGTCTGCCCCAGCTGTGAGTGGGGGAATCGTTAATAAAATGGCTCCAAAGTCAATCAGAAGTTGAAGAATAAGAGATTTGATGTGTTTTCCCTGTTGTCAAGGCAGAACAAAACCAAAAGACAACAATAACACCCCATGGAGTGATGAAATGCTGCCTCAAATGGCCCCTTCTCACCCCTTTCTAACCCAAAGAACATTTTGGATCAGTTTCAGTCAAAACAGCAATTCCCTGGAGCCGCAGTGAGTGTCCCTCATCTTGCAGCTTCCCTGCAGGGAGGCCGGCGCCCTCCCTCCACCTCCAGCATTCAGGATTTAGTAGCTTTTAATTAATTTTTACCCCTAAAACCACACTTTACAGGGTCACAAGAGTATGAAGATTAAGTTATTGGAAGAGTTAAAACTCTTTCTGAGGCAGGAAGCGGAGGAAAAATGTTTTTAACTTCATGGTGTGAGACAAGGTGATGAAAAAATGGGCATTTTTATGATTTTGCTTCACAAGATCTGGATGAAATTGCTTTTTTTACACAAGTGTGGATTGTCCTGGGCCTCCACAGAGGACTTTATGTTTCTGAAACACTTTAATCCTCATGTTGTTCTATGAGGAGTGTCATGAAGCTGAAAACCTGTGAGCTGAGAGACACTTGGGAGTATAAAATAACTTGAAAAAAAATGAAATAAAAGTCAAATGAAGCCCTTCCAACTGATTTCTGTGGCCAAACTGCACTCACAGGATGATTTGCACCCTGGAGCCCTGTCCAAAGGGGATATTTTGGAGTATTTGGTTGTGAGATGAGGAAACAATGGGATTCAGCAAAGGGGTCATGTGGGAATGATGCCAAAATCCTGGATTTATTGCCATTGGCCTTCCATGGCACTTCACAGCTTGGTAAAGTAAAACCTGGTCACTGGAACACTTGGGAAACACACTGGGATCCACAGGGAAACATCCTTGGAGAAACCATCTTAACGCAGCTTGTTCATGGCCGCCGTTAAATCCATCTCCATGCAAAGAAAGCATTACAATGTTGTTTAATTAACACAAGCCTGGGGGGGCCAACCCACCAGCGTGAGGCAGACCATGACCTCTGGAGCAGGATGGATCCCACCTTCACGGTGCTGTGTGTCACAAAAGTGTCCCAGCAGTGGCGGGGATGCGGAACCTGTGAGTGGCGATTGTGATCTCACCTGTGCAATGCTTGGTGTCCTGAGGAGTGGGCCAGCAAAAGCTGGCCATTGGGGTAACTTGGCTCCTTCCCCTGCTTACTTGCATGCCTGCCTTTTTTCCAAGGATTCTTTGTCCTTGGCAGCAGCTACAAGCACCAACAAAATGCTTTTGACAGCTGAAGGTGCTTTTTGGGTAACGTTTGGGGGTTTTTAAATCATTTTATCGAGCTACAAATACTTCCTTTCCCAACAGGTGATCTTTCTGGAGGAGGTCCTGATATCTTTTGTCATCTAAAGCTTTTCACTCCGTACCTGAGAGGAGCAATGGCTATGACAGGGAATGACTTCTTTGAGTAACGTTTTCACCAGCCGGCTTGGACTTTGTGAATGCCCACGGATGAAGGACATGGCCACTGCTCCATCCCTAAGAGTTGATGTGCTAACAACCTGGAGTGAATTCTGGGGCATTCCCTGAGAGCAGCCAGGCCCAGGTGTTGCTTGTTTTCATCACATTACAATCAGGAAAAGTGAAGATCTGATAATCCAAGGCTCTAGAGGGAAAGGAAGGTGGCCTGAGGCCCAGAAGTCAGTGTGGATTTGTTGGACTTCTGGCAGATTAAACAGGGGAGCAGACTGTTTTCCAGAACTGTTTCCCTGTCAGTAGATGTCAACGGGGTGCTAGGCTTCCCCTGATGTTTCTGGGTTGGTGGTTAGAACTGTTGTCCTTGGTGTCATACAGTGAACTCAGCATTTAAAAAAGCTTTCAAGCAACAATATTCACATAAAGAATCACGGAGTCAATCAGGTTGGACAAGACCTCTGAGGTCATCGAGTGCAACCTTTGACCAAACACCACCATGTCGACTAGACCATGGCACTAAGCACCACACCCAGTCTTTACTTAAACACCTCCGAGATGGTGACTCCATCACCTCCCTGGGCAGCCCATTCCAATATCTAATCGCTCTTTCTGTGAAGAAATCCCTCTTGATGTCCAACCTGAACCTCCCTCGGAGAGCTCCAGACTATACATCCTCTTGTCCTACCAGTAGTTGCCTGGGAAGAGAGGCCAACCCCCACCTGGCTACAACCTCCTTTTGGGTAGTCATAAAGTCACCCCCGAGCCTCCTTTTCTTCAGGATAAAATATCCCAGTTCCCTTAGATGTTCCTCATAGGATTTACCCTCTAGATCCTTCCCCAGCTTCCCTGCCCTTCTTTGGACATGCTCCAGCACATTGATGTCTTTCGTGACCTGAGGAGCCCCAAGTTAGGTGCAGCACTCGAGGTGTGGCCTCCCCAGTGCCAAGTACAGAGGGACAATCACTTCCCATGTCCTGCTGGCCACACTACTCCTGATACAAGCCAGGATGCCACTGGGCACCTGGGCACACGGCTGGCTCATGTTCAGCCACTGTTGACCAGCACCCCCAGATCCTCCTCGCCTGGGCCTCTTTCCAACCACTCTGCCCCCAGCCTGCAGCGCTGCATGGGGTTATTGGGGCCGAAGTGTAGGACCTGGCACTTGGTCTTGCTGAACCTCATACTGTTGGTCTCGTTCCATCGATCCAGCCTGTCCAGATCCCTCTGCAGAGCCTTCCTACCCTCCAGCAGATCAACACTCACACCAAATTTGGCGTGAATTTACTGAGGGTACACACGATCACCTCATCCAGATCACCAGTAAAGATATTAAACAGGAACTGGGCCCAACACTAATCCCTGGGGGGCAAAGTGACCAGATGCCAACTGGATGCAGCCATTCACCACCACTCTCTGGGCCCTGCCTGGCCATTACCCAGGGAAAAGTGCGCCTGTCACCCATTGTCTTATCTCATGTCAAATGTTGTTTGCCTGCAGTCATTGGCAAGGGAATGAATCCACCACGAAAGATCCTTTTTCCCCCAGAGAAGATTTGCATGGACTGGCGACAAAAACGGAGACCTGGAGCGGGACTTTACAACCTTGGTAGCACTTGCTACCTCAACGTCGTCCTGCAATGCCTGACATACACACCCCCTCTGGCTAATTACCTGCTCTCTCGTCAGCACGGCCGCTTCTGTGAGTACTTTTAGGAATATCTCCTTTTAAATCTCTTGGGTACATCCCAAGGATTCCCAGAATCTGCAATTGGATTTAGGAGAACAGCAGCCCTTCTTGGCTAGCCCCATGAGCTTATGTTCCTCAAACACTCAAACTAAAAGCCACTTGTCCTATCGAGGTTCATTCATCTTCAGAAAGGCACCTCTTCCTAGCCCTGGGTCTCTGTCCCTGCAAGTTAAACCCTCTTGGCTTACTGCACAGAAAACTTGTGCCAGTTTAGCCTCCCTATGAAGAACAATTTCTATGCACTGAAATGTCCTGGGCTTGCCAGGACATTGGCACCTTGGGAGAGGAGGAGCAGAGAGTCTTTACAACTTCAAGACCTCCACTAGGTTTTCTACCTGGGGATTGTTTTGCTAACCTAAGAAGCTTCCCTCCTTCCTCAGGTGATCAGCAAGGTTTCTGCATGATGTGCATCATGGAAGCTCACGTTCGGAAGGTCCTGTATTCCTCAGCCAGTGCCATCCGGCCTAGGGCTGTCATCAGGGACCTCAGATGTAAGCAATTTCAGGTGCTTCAGCAGGTTTTCCTTCCTTCTTTGAGGGGAGAATTACTAACTTCTTTCTTAGTCATAGGAGAATTTAAGCCTGACCTACCTGGAGATGCCTATGAGTTCTTACGGTGCACTCTCAGTGCCATGCACAGAGCTTGTCTGAGTGGAAGCAGCGAGTAAGCACAAGAAAATTCCCTTTTCAATGTTCCTGGATGTGTTGGACTCCTTGAAGTACTCCCATCAAGGAAAACCTCTGCCCAGGGCTTTCTAAGCTAAACTCTTGGAGGAGGTAACTCTCTGCCTCGCCATTTATTTCCAGCTCGGACGTCTCTGCCCATGGAACTACCATCATCCATCGAATATTTCGGGGCACTCTGAGATCCAGAGGTACATTTCCACAACTATTGCTCTTCTTGGCATTTTCTGTGCCCTCCAGTCTGCCTGTGACATGCAGCTGGTCCTGTGATGACTGGCGTTGGAGGACCCATGAGCATGAACTGACACCAATTAACTTCCCTCAGCATTTTGATTTTCCTTCCAGTCACATGCCTGAGCTGCAAAGCAGTTTCTGATTTCTACATGGCCTTCCTGGATGTCCTTTTGAAAATCCAAGTAAGACATCTGCAATTGTGCTTTGAGAGGTCCCAAGGCCCCTGTAGCTTTCCAGAACCAAAGCATTTGTCTTAAAAACCTCTTTTGCGAGCACAGGGGATCTTGGTGGTGAGTAGGAAGTGGAATGGACAGCATCCTTCTGCAGAGGCCGTGGCACTGGTCTGCCTGTGGTGCTGGGTTTAAGTTGAACAAGCAGCATTATCCCCTCTGCACCCTTGACCTACTCTCCTCCTCCTTCCCTTTGTCCTCCCTCAGCACCCGTCTGGCTCCCAGGCTGAGGGGTTGGATCAGTTCTCACTCCTGATGCCCCTGCACACCATCAGTAGCTGAACTGAGCAGTGGCACTGAGAGGGAGCTCTAGGTGGCCCAGGAACTCCTGGAACACAGGGAAATGTTCAGTATCACACCCCTCTTTCTGTCTCCTTACAAACACTGCCTGCAGGGTCATGGTGGGTCTCCTCAGAATCAGCTGCCTGGGTCTTCCTGTCAGCTCCTGGGAAATGTTCGGGTGAGGGCATTTCCCACAGCTCAGCAGCTCCTTTCTCACTCCTCCAGGGAGCTTCATCCCTCACCACAGCTCTGGAGGATTTTGTGACACCCAAGCAGCTGGATGGGAAAAAGTGCTTCAAGTGTAGCAAGTAAGAAGATTTCTTACCATATGTGAACACCAGATTCTGCATGAGTGGCTGCTGAAATCAAGCAGAATCGGTTTCTCAGAGAGGTTTAATGCACAATAATGAGATACAGCTTTTTTAATATGGCGTTGCAGCCTGGAATAGCCTTGAAGTTAGTACCAGGGTGGGAGAAAGGAAAGGTTGTCTGGCCCTCTTGAGGCAAGATCGGGTGCATTTCAGCACTCAGCTCTGTGCTTGGGTTCAAGGTGTAAGAAGAAGGTTGCTGCCTCCAAGAGGGTCACAATCCATCGTGAGCCCAGGGTCCTCACGGTGTGTCTGGGAAGGGCTGATGAACGGACCAGCAGGAAGATCAGCCAGGTGTGTATGCAGCCGGAGTGCAACTTCCTCTTTGGAGCAGAAGATTCCCCAAAGCAGTGTGCTCTGTCACAAGCTGCTCATGTTGGGCTCTTCGTGTTCCCTTCTGAGGAGAGGAGACTTCCCATGGGAAGAGCAGCCTGGGCTCTGTTCTGGCAGAGCTGCTTTGGCAGGGAACAGTTTCCTCCCACCCAAACCATTACCTGCTGGAGGCTATTTCATGTGGTAGCTCAGGATCATTTCTGAGCCATCTTGGTTTCTCCATAGGTTGTGGAGTACCCCGAGTTCCTGGATCTTCGGCCATACATGTCTGACACAGCTGGAGAACCCCGCCTCTACTCCTTGTATGCTGTTGTGGTGCACAGCGGTCACACCTGTCTTCAAGGACACTTTTTCTGCTACACAAAGGTGAAGAGCAACTTCCCTCCTGACAGGGAAAAATGTGTGCTGGGAAGACAAACCTGGCAGTGTTACTGGCAGCCAAGGCTTTGGGGGAGTTCCTCCTTTGGGGCTAGATTGGACTTGTTTTGGTGTGCTCTTGGTTTGGCAGTTTTCTGTGTAGAAACACTGCCCTTCCTCTCCAGAGATGGGTGCCTTCCTTTGCAGGCGAGCAATGGGCAGTGGTACAAGATGAATGATGTGACTGTGGATAGTTGTGGCATCCACACAGTTCTGGGGCAGCAAGCCTACTTGCTGTTCTATGCCAGGTAATGATCAGGGTGATGTGGTCAGAATATGTTTCCTTTTCCTGGCTTTGCCGTTTGTGCTCTCACCCTCCTGAGTGTTTCTGCCATAGGAGACAATTCCTCCCTGCATCCTTCAATGCTGTCAATTCTGAACTGTCCCACACCCGTTCTTCTCTTCCCTTGCTGGGCTTTAGGCTGCTGCCCTGTGTAAGCTGCTCCTTGTCTCTCTCTGAAGCTGGCTCGTGCAGAGAACAGGACTTAAAGGGGCCTCCAGGAAAGATGGGGAGGGGCTCCTTATCAGGGAATGTTGTGACAGAACGAGGGGTAACGATTTCAAAGTGAAAGAGGGAAGATTTAGATTAGATGTAAGGAAGGAATTCTTCTCTGTGAGGGTGGTGAGGCTCCAGCCCAGGTTGCCCAGAGCAGCTGTGGCTGCCCCTGGATCCCTGGAAGTGTCTGAGGCCAGGTTGGACAGGGCTTGGAGCAACCTGGGATAGCGTAAGGTGTCCCTGCCCATGGCAGGGGGTTGGAAGGAGATGAGCTGTAAGGTCCCTTCCAACCCAACCCATTCTGGGATTCTGTGAAATGGAGGCTGTAGGGGGTGTAAAGACAAGGGCTTGCTATGACAGGGACAGACCTGGTAGGAAGAGCCCAGGTGTCTGAATTTCCCATTGGTGGCCTTGGTTCTCTGTCATAGAAACCTCTCCAAAAAATGCCTGAGTCCCAGAGGAGTCTGCAAGAAATGCCCTAAACAGAGATCACTCTTTTTTTCTTCAGGTGCTTGGATTTGCAAGTGGAAGAAATGGCAGCTTCTTCATCGCCCCACTCCTTCCTCAGTCAGGGGGAATCCAGCAGCGAGGCAGGGTCTGCAGGACCACAGGGGCTGCCTGGTAGGATTAAGGTGATGCACAGGCAGAGGAACAGTGCCAGGGAGAAGGAGAGGAGCAGATCCCCGCAGCGGGGCAACGAACGCCGCAGCTGGTTCATGAACACCACCAACTGCAACAACTCAGCAGGGAGGAGGAGGAAGAGAACGAGTCTTCCAGGTCATGACAACACTCACAGGGATGCCACAGCTCCAGGGCCCTCCAACAGGAGCTGCCAGCATGCTCCAGCACACAGGGCTGCTTGGGAACAACCCCTGCCAAGAGAGAGACGGAAGAGCAGGCCCTCGCAGCAGGGTGATGATCTCTGCAGATGGTTTGTGAAGAGCAGGGATGACCACCAGTCAGAAAGGAAAAGGAGGAAACACTCATTTGGCACCAACAGACCCAAAGCAGAAGACCCAAAGCCATAATTAAAACCCCTTCTTGGCCTTTCATGAATATTTTACAGGGTGTTTCCTTCTCTTTGGGTTTTGGGGCAGTTGGTGGAAACATGCAGTGAGGGATGTTGGTGTGATGGGATTTTGAAAGCTGTGGGCTTGCATGTGCCCACCTGGCAATTTCTTTTATTAAAATGCAAAGTTCAATTCACTCAAAGGAACTGCATAAGCCAACAGTGACCAGGACTGAAACAGGCTGGACAGCTGGGCCCCAGGGCTGCTGCTCAGCAGCACCAAGTCCAGTGTGGAGCCAGGAACAAGCAGTGTCTCCCAGAACCAGCACTGGGACCTATCCCGTTTAACATTTTCCTTAACTAATGGTCTGGAAGCTGGGGCAGAGGGCACCCTCAGCAAGTTGGCAGCTAACACCAAACTGGTGGTGCTTAGGCCAGGGGGTCATGCTGCCATCCCGAGGGACCTGGGCTGGTGTCATGGTTTGACACTGGCCAAATGCCAGGCACCCACGAAAGCCGCTCACTCGCTCTCCCCTGTCACAGCTGGGCAGAGGAGACAAAAATTTAACAAAGGGGTTGTGAGTTAAGGACTGGGAGAAAACTCTCCAAGGGCAAAACAGGCTCAACTTAAAGGTACAAAGTGAATTTATTACTAACAAAGCCAGAGGAGGATAACGAGAAGTAAAATAAGCTCTTCAAAACACTTTTTCTTCCCCCAGCTCCTCCCTCCTTCCCACCAACAGTGCAGGGAGACAGGACGTGGGGGTTTTTTTCATCACATTCATCTCCCTTCTCAGGAACATCCAGCATCGCATTCTTCCAGTCTCGAAGAGCCAGGATCCTCAAGGGAACCCCTGCATTACACTCACTGTTCCTACACCAGCAGTGCCAGGACACAGAAGCTCTTGGCTTTCACCTGACACTGGTCAGCGCTCATAAAACCACCACACAATGGCGCTGTGGACTTGCAAAAGAAGCCAACGCTCCTTGCCGATCTCTAAACTACCAAAGGGCAGATCCAAGTTGAAAACGTTACTGCTCTCAGATGAACTCTGTCAGGACAGGAAGATTTCACGGACCTTCCCCTTCCAAGTACAAACTCTTATTGGCACCACACTCAAACGGCAACACGAAATCCTTTTTGCCAATAATTATTTTCGCTATCACAGAGTCCAGCTACAAACTCCAAAACATCCAGCAAAAACAGAGCTCACAGAAGTGAGACAGCTGTTGCTGGCTATAACCTGAACTGCACCACACACCGTGGCATCTGCACTTTCCCTCTCAGCTCTGGGCACCATCACAGTCCTTCCATCTCCCAGAGTCAGGAGCCAAACTGAACGGCACCAGGGACTGCTCACACGCTAAAGGTACCAGGACAAAAAGCTGCCCAGCTTGGCTTTTGCATTCCCACTGTAACGGTTCAACAGCTCCAACAGACAGAACTGTATACCAGGAAAAGCAATTAAATTCACCAAGGATCACCCCACGTGTGGAATCAAAACTGGTTTCTTTGCCGAAGAGAGGAACTATGAGCCCCATCTCAAAAGAAGTGGGATCCCCTCCTCCCAAACAGCAAATATCCAGGGACTGATCCCATACGAAGGTGCCAGAACACTGGTGCTGGGTGTTACCTGCCCTGGGCACTGTACAGCTGCACACCAAGACTGAGCTGCTCACCTTGCTGAAAAGAAATGTACTGCCAGAAATTTCAGAGCACCACCTCTGAAAGGTGGAAATGATTGGCCAGACTGAACCTTCCAGGACACTGCCTTCAAAGTATGGATACCAACTCTGTAACTGTACAAGTTGAGGGAATGCTCCCACACCAAATATGCCAGGACAGAAAGTTGCTGCCACCCTTGACCTCCACTAGGCAGCTTCTTATCTGCACCTGACACACTGGGGCTGCATGATTTATCTGCAGCTGAAGCACTGTGGCTACGTGCTTTCCTTCCCATGGAAAAGCATTGCCACCCTTTCAGGAAGTTGCCAGCTGCAGGTTGGATACCACCTCCAGCACTGAATACATCCAAGAATTGCTCCTACACAGGAGCTGTCAGGACAAAAATGTCTCCCTGGAGTTTAACTCCTCACGGTGTCTTATAATGTGATCCACCAACCCTGGGACTGCATCCTTTGCTTCCCAAGGAAAGGCACTCTGGGTCACTTGGCCTTCAGTCCCATTGCCCAGCTCTGCCTACACTGCCATTGCTTTGTCTTCCCTTGCCTGCGTCTCCCTTGCAGGCAAAGCCAGGCAATTGAAGTGTGGACAATTCTGGGCAAGTCAAGGGAGATGCAGGGAAGGCAAGGCAAGAGCCGTGAGGGGAAAGCAGAGCAAGGCAAGGCAAGAGAATGCCCAGAAACTGCAGGCAAGGCTGAGGCACAGGAAGGTCAGTCCAGTGATGGGGGGGCCAGCGGAGAGGCCAGGGAGAGCTCGGCGAGGAAATGCCAGGCAGGAAAGGGGCAGCAAGTCAAGGGAGGGAATGGTTCCACAAGGCAATGCCAGGCAAGAACAGAGGGGTTGGACAGGCAAGGCAAGGCAAAGGAGAGGAAGGCAAGGCATGGCAAGGCCTGGGAAGAAAGGAGGACGCAGGGTAAGGCAGGGGATGGGTGTGAAGGGCAGTTCAAGGGAAGGGAGGGGTAGGCAAGGCAAGGCAGGGCCAGGGGTGGGTTTGGAAGGCAAGACAAGGTTAGGAGAGGCAAGGGAAAACAAGTGAAAGGAGAGGCCTGCGAGGCAAAGCAAGGCCAGGGAAAACAAATAGGAAAGTGAAGGTGGGGGATGAGTGAGCATGGCAAAGCAAGGCAACGGAGAGGTAGGAAGGGCAAGGCAGGGACACAGATGTGTCCGTAAGGCAGTGCAAGGCTGGGGCTGACAAGCCAGGGCAGGTCAAAGGAGGAGCAGGCAAGGCAAGGCGAGGGTTAGGCTTGGGATTAGGAGGTTATGGTTAGGGTAAGGTAAGGGTTATATTTAGAGTTATGTTTAGTGTGTCAGGGTTAGGTTATGGTTAGTGTTGGGGTTCAACTTAGGGTTAGGAGCTAGGGTTAGTTAGGATTAGGGTTTGAGGTAGGGTTATGTAAGGGTTAGGTTAAGGTTCAGGTTTAGTATTACGGTTTGGATTAATGTTTAGATTTTGGTTTTGGCTGTAGGGATAATGTTAGGGCTAGGGCTTTAGGCTGTTTTTTCTTCTTAGTGTAGGGTTTGTATTTGAAGTTTATGGTTAATTTTTGGGTTTGTGCTTGTGGCTGTTAGGGCTACCTAATGTTAGTTTAGTATTTAGGTTTCTTGGTTAAGCCTAGTGTCTAGGGTTAGGTTACCTTCAGGGTTATTGTTTAATTATAGTTGGGGTTAGAGTTTGTGCTAGGGCGAGCAGAATGTTTAGGGTTAGGATTAGTTTTAGGGATAGGGTTAGGGTATGTTTAGGATTAAGTGTTAGGGTTCTAGTTTGTTTTAACCGAAATATCCTGCACTGCCCTTCCCAGCGTGGAAGAAGGCACGGTAGGAAGTTACACACAGAAGTCTCAGGCTGGCCTTTCATCTCACATCACACCCAGAACACATGAGAACAGTTTCTGTCTCCTACATTGGGCCAGGCACTCGTCCGTGCAACTTCCAACAGCCAGAGACACCTCTCCCCTCTTTACTATCTCTTGTTTCTCAAACTTCAAGAGGTTTAGGATTCTCCCCAAACCTTCCCACGAGATCCTGTTTCTGCTCACAGGCGTAGCTGTTGCTGAGAAGGATTGTTCAGCAGACACATTTTGAACAAGATCCATCCAGGAGAGGTTATTTCCTGAATGGAAACGAAACTCCTTTATATAGGCTGGATTAGGGAGTCAGTGGCCAAACTCTTCCCTTCAGACCTTATTTTCTTTGGACCTTAAGCATACCCCACATGAGACATCTGGCACAGCGTTTACGGGATACAGTTTGCTTTGGCAGTGGTCAGATTTTGGAGCTGACAGTGTTTAAAAAGGATTTTATGAATTGAAGATCTCACTCTCTTCTGTAATGCTTCAAATTAAGGTTTCCACATATGCCTTTAATAGAGATTCACTAAGACACTTATCGAATGTTAAATCAACATCACTCAGTGAAATAGAACACCCTCGCTGAGGATTAACAACCATACAGCTCAGTCAGGGTATTGCAGCAGTTAAATACAACTTCAGTGTCACTATCAGTCTTTTAATTAAGATAATAATTGCCCTATTAATGCTAATTAAAAGACTAATGCCTTCACACTCCTGTGGCACTGCTCACCCTGAGGTGCACAGAGCACCAATTCCCTCCCCATCTCCAGAGGGGCCCAGGTCAGTTCACAGGACAACCAGAGTTGCTCACTGTCCACTGCTCCAAAGAAGCTCCCAGACCGGTGTGAGAGCAGCGTGATGTGGATTTCAGGAGAGTGAGGGGGGTGTGTGCAAAAACATGGATGTGTTCCTGGAAAATGCTGGGCAGGTTGGTTAACCCAAAGAGGTTTTCCCAGGTAAGCAGGGCAGAGCAGCAAGTCCTGGCCACCTCCCAGCTCCAGAGCCAACAAAGTAGGAAGGGATGGCTGCCCTAACCACAGCACCTCCTTACACTCACACCAAGAACACCTCACCAGGACCCTGCTGGGAGGGCTGGGGAAGCCCAGTGCTCTGCTGGGAGGCATTCCAGCCATCCAGGAGCCAGAAGGGAATGGAGGAGACTGGTTCACTGCCTACACGACCTCACAAGCCGATCCGTCTCCCCAGGAGCACCTCAAGCAGCGCAGGCTCCCAGCTCCAGACACAGCTGTCCAGCCCCAGGAGTCCAGGCCCTCGTGCAGCAGTCAGGACCAGATTCCACTGCCTGGCTGTTCAGGCTGACCTTCCAACAGGACATGGACCAGATGTTCCAGCCCAGGCTCCGAGGGGGCTCAGCAGCCCGAGCCAGAGCTGTGTTGTAACACTTGGCTGTCTATGCACAGAGATTCCCCTGCCCCTCATTCCTGGAGTTCTGGTAAGGATTATTACTATAAAAGTTGAACAGAAAGAAAGCAACAGTGGATTCCTTGCACCCTCATAATTTTAATTGGATTTATCTTCCTTAAATGGTAAATATAACTGACCTCATTTCAAAAGAGACCTGGAGGAGCAAGTTATCCCTCCCCATGGGATAGTCACCTTCCCTGCAGCTCAGGGATTCAGCCTGACATGGCTCACAGGTGTTAGTCTATAAAATAGCCCATCACCAAGCCCTACAGTGGACCGCACATTTCGATTTTGATCAATTGTTAAAGCATCTCAGAAATGTACTCTGTTAAAAGGGACATGACCTTATGTTTCCTTTGAGACTCTTCACCTTTCTCCTCCAAGAATTCCTGCAGCATGACTTGCTGCAATCCCTGGCACCCCCTTGCTGCATGGGACTCTAGCATGACTTGCATGAGCCCTTTTCCAGAGCTCAGTCACCTCTCCGCAGCAATGCCAACCAAAGGCAGCACAAAAAACCCCTAAAGAGACTCTTTGTTAACCTGCTCCCCCTCACTCAAGCTTCCTCTCCTGGGAAAGAAGGAAAAAAGGCATTAAAAGGGGGTGAAAAAAGTCAGATTCAGTCCAAAAGGTTTGTGGAGACTGACCTCGGTGGTTCAGGTCACTTTCTAACTTGCTACACTGGTTTGATATTAAAAACCAAGACTGAGAGAAAAGGTAGAGCTGGGCTGATCCCTGGGAGATTTTCCGAGGGAGGCACTGTCTGTACTGAGCCCCTGAGCCCATGGGTGGCCTGGTGAAGCGAGAACCCACCCAGACACCCCAGAGCACTTGCAAACACAGGGCTGCACCCCCAAAAAAGCCCACAGATGGCTTCAGTTCAATCCCTTCTTTCCTGTCCTGAAGGATCAGTACGGAGACAGGAGCACCAAAAGCTCCCAAGATACCCAAGCACACAAATGTCACTCCAGCGGGACAGAGCAGCACATTTGAAATTCAAGGTGCTTGGAGCGGAGTGTGATCTCAGCAGGAGGGAAATGCTGAATCCTGCTCCAAGCCCAAGGCTCCAGAGAAGACATTTGGCAAGGCCAGGAAAGGGAGGCAGGTAACCATGGCAACCACTCCTTTCTTAGTATCAGACAACAGCAATGACTCCTGCAGACACAGGCCCCACACCACCACCTCTGTTCCCACCTGTCTGGGGAGGACAGAACCGCACTGGGAATATAACACAGGCTCCCCCCTCATCCAGAGACCCCCAAATCACTCCTTTGCTCAGCACAGCCAGGGGAAACCTGCCCAATTTCAAGCTCCTAGGTCACAATCTTCCCTGCTCCACCACTGACATAGATGCCAGGCAGTCACCTCCAAGCATTTTGTTTCCAAAAGCCTGAGAAAAACAAATGGAAAAACCATATGAAAATTAACACGGGTGCTAAGAAACAGCCACAGCTTAAGGAAATCCACCATTTCATGGCAGAGCTTCATCTTTCTAGAAGAGCAGGAACAATTCTAAAACGTGCAACTTAACTATCATTGTTATTCACCGTACACATCAGGTGGGAAGCTTTCATCTCCACTGGGCACCCACATCACTGATTTTATGAGCTGTGCACACACATAAAGTTAGGAATAAAATTTCAATGGTTCAGACCTTGGCATGAACACGTTAATGCTTCAGGCAAAAGGCACTGAACTGAGCAGCCCCCTCACCCTCCCAGCCCACCTCCCTGGCACCTGAAACAGAATCCCAGAATATTCTGAGTTGGAAGGGACCCACACACGAGTTCTCACTCCCACCTTTCACTGCCTTCATGCTGCATCTTCCCAGCACCTCGAGCACCTTCTGGTCGCCTTGTCCTCTCACAGTGCTCATCTCAAAGACACAAAACAGAGCTGCTCCCATAAAAGCTTCGGTTCTTCAAGACAGGCATTTTTTTGTGGTTGTTTTCTGCCCCTGCTGTAGGTGAGAAAAAGGCTTCTGGATCCCTGGCCACCCAAGGATGGGATCTAGCAGCCAGCTGTGCTGAAAATGGAAACTAAGGAGTAGGGTGAGACCCAGCATTAGTTTTGCAAGTTTCTTACAGCTTGGTCTCTACTCAGGTTTTCTTTTCTGGATGACCTTTGCTGTCTCAAAGTGAGTTTTTTTTAAAAGGTGAAACACACGTACCCTTGCCTGCTCTCCCAGCAGCATTCCCAAGGTCTCCACTCCCTAGAGAGTGATCAGACAGAAACACTGCACAGTTTTACCCCCACCTCAATTCACACAGCATTTGTGCTTGAGCATTTTGTTGTACCACTGACATCCCACCTTGCTTTTCCAGCGTGCTGGATCCTCACAGCTGCCCAGCTTAGTCTCCTGAATCTGAGAAGGAGGATTTTCAGTCAGGCTCTCCAGCATCCATCTCCTGCAAAACCACAGTCCCCAGTATAAGATCCTTGCCCTTTCCTCCACATTCCCCAGTGTAAGATCCTTGTCTTTTCCCTCAAGCTTTCACCTTCCCAGGAAGGGCTGCAGAAGCTCCTGGAGCAGCAGGCAAGGTCAGCCAGCTCTCCTCCCCCAGGAGCAGGATTAAAGCTCAGCCAGCTACTCGTGTTTAGCTTCACTGGAAGATTTGGATTGAGCTACCCCCAACCCAAGCCTGGCCTTAAGCAAGCCCACCCCAATCAACATCCACCCAACAGAGCTGCTCCATGCCCATAAAACCACCCCATGGAGCTGCTCCCAATTGGGAAGCCAAACTGGGAGTCACAAAACCAGCCCATGAACCTGTATTTTCCTAGCTAAGGATTTTCTTTTTCCTTTTTTTGGCTAAGGCTCCATTATCCTTGAGCAGCTGCTTTTCTGGCTTGAGTTCAGTGCAAGGCACTCTGTGCTGTAAAGGGAACCAGGAGTGTTTCAGATGTCAGTGTCTCCAGCTGCTGTGTTGATTTTGAGGGAACAAATGTGCCCAGTGAAGCAGAGAGGTTGACATAACTCTGTCACTGCTCAGTGCTACACGAAGCACTGAGCTTCAAGGAGTGAGCACACAGAAACCCTATTTGGAAATGTACTGAATTAAACACACAGAAGAAGAAGAATGGAAACGAAATGCACAGAATTTCAAAGCTGACATCAAGTGAGCCCTGAAGAATGAGCTTTTAATTAAACAATATTAGAGGGCCCTTTTCCAGGGGGAAAGAAAAAAGAAGGGCTTAAAGCTGTTATTTTCTTTAATAGATTTTGTAAAGTAGTTCTTCTCAGGAGATGGGAGTTGCTGAGGGATGAATTTGGATTTGGGGAGCACAGGTACCACCCTGCCTTTGGCAAGAGCAGCTAGAAAGAGAGGAAAAAGATGCTGCTGGCCTGGGACATAATCTGGATGATCCAGTTCAACTCCTTTCTTTCACACTAAGTATGGAACACTCAAGAACAGGGACTGGGGAGGGCTCAGGGCAGTATTTTGGACAGGAGACCCAAAGGTTATTGGTTTGCTTTAACCACAGCACGGGGGTCTCGTGGGGGCTTCTGTCTGGAGAGCAGATGTGAGGATTGGGAAGTGAAGAGGGAAGAGATAAGGCAGGGACAGGAAAGGGGAAAGGCAATTTTGTTCTACAACTGTATTGCATTTCCAGCCAAAAACTCGAACTACAGTACAAGACTTGATTGCACATTTCTCTTCCATGACTTCCAAAATGCTTCTTACCCACGTGCTCTGCAACAGGGAGGGAGGTGCTGTGAGAACAAAGAGTCCTAATGTTGCCAGGGAGCTCTTCAGGTGTTAAAAAATGCAGAAAATAAAATTTTAATGGATCCCTCAAAACAAAAACAAACAAAAAAACCCAAACAAAAAGAAAAAAAAGGAAAAAAAAGAGAAAAAATCCAAACCAACAAACAAACGAACAAAAAAACAAACAGAAAAACCAATCAGGAAAAAACGCTGCTGGACTAAATAATGAAATGAATTCCCCTAATTACCACAAGATGCTCCCCAAGTCTGACAGTATCTCTTGGAGCAGATGTGTTCAAATAATATTTCCTCATCCTCCAGCCTGCATGGGCAGATTCCAGCACCAGGCACTAATGTTAAAAAGTGCCTAATGAGCATTGACATTTAAGAGCCTGCCTTGGCTTTTGGTGTCTGCATTTTTCCCATCTTCCAGGCCAAGTTACAAACGTTTTGCTGGTATTATTCCCATCAGAAAGTGCTTGATTTAAGTAAAACCCAAACCACTAAAATCTGGATTCAGGAAAGCAGTTGCTAGAAAGGAAGGACTGGAGCCCTTGAAGTTTTTCTGTAGACAGAGTAAGTACAAAGGGGCAGGTCTGAGCTTTTTCCAGCAGTGACAGCAAACGCTGCCTCCCCTGCTCAGAAGCCCCTGCAGATGTTATTTAGGGATGAAGGATTATACACACTCACACACAGATCCCGAGCAGGTTTTTCTCATGAGTTTCCCTTGTGACCCTCTGGACTCAGCCTGCTGCAGAGCGCTGGAGGTTCTGGGAGTGATGTCTTCACTAAACAACAGGCAAGTTGGCAGCTGCAAAAATGCAGAAGATAAAATTATGCCAATTTTCTCTCCACAGTCCTTCCCTTGCTGCTTGGGAATGGACTGTCCAAAGAGCTCAGAGATTTTGAAGCAGACCCAAGGACAAATGTTCTGAATTTTGCCATCTGTTGCCTCCCCTCTATCACTGGTGTTCCATAGCAATTGTTCAAGTGGAGAGCATTATGAGTCTNTCTCCTCTCCTCTCCTCTCCTCTCCTCTCCTCTCCTCATTTACACTCAGAAAACAACTGCTTTAATTAGCAATGATTGCTTTAAACAGAAAAAAGCCTACTGGAATGAGGGAACTGGGAGAATTCTCCTCGGCCTGTGGTAGCCACCTGACCCTTGTCAGAGCGGTGCCGTGCGTGTCCCTCCCAGCAGTCGGTGAGGACAGAGGTGGGAGAGCTGCTTGGAAGAGCTGGGAATTAAAAAATGTTACTTGAAACCCTGCCAGTTAATCCTGCAGAGGGTGAGGGATGGGTTCCTGACAGCAGGTACCTTCTCTGCTTGTTCTGAGCTTCCTTTCACAATCCAAGCTCTTGTCCTCCTCAGGGCCCCTCTCTCTACCCCCACTCTCCATCCTCATTTCTGAACGAGCTCCAGGGTTGATTTCCTGCGTGTTTGAATAGGACCAGCTTGACACAGCCTGCCTTAGGATGAAATCACCAACTTGGCTTGCCTTCTGTCTGAAAAACAAATCCTTCTGCAGGGCTTTCATCTAGAAAAAGGAGAAGGATTCTGAAATGCAGGCAGGCCTCTGCCAAGTTCCTGTGAACTACTGCCTGAGTAAAGCTTATGTTTTCTGTGTACTTAGCTTATCTTTAATAAAGGCAACCTACCTGAGATTTTACCCTAAAAATCATCAATGGATCTCCTCCTGTTCACTCCCTTAGTGGCTCAAAATAAGGAGGTAGAACCAGAAGGAAGTGAGATAAGGGTGCTTGCAGGAACTGGCTGTTTCCAGAGAGAAATGGGAAACCACTGGGAAATCTCAGCCCCTGTGGGAGCAAAGACCAGGGCAAGCAGAGAAAGGGAGACTAAGACACCAACCTCAGACTGAGAGGACCTTCTTCCATGACCCAAACTCCCCAGGTATTTAGGTTGTTACAGGAATATCATCTTCTGGATACCTGGGCTTTTGTTTTCCTATTACTCTGCAGAAAATGATGATGATGATGATGATGGTGGTGATGATGATGCTAACTTTGGGGGAGCTGAGAGCTCTGCAGGCATTTTTTTGTATGCAAGCAGCACCATGCAAGGGCAAAGGGCTCCGACATGCAGCAGGGGCCTGCTGCACACCGCAGCTCCTGCACTGCTTTTGGGACAGAGTTGCTTCTATCACAGCCCTCAAATCTGCCAAGCAATTGATGGGCTGCTCCAGCTGCAGATGGTTGGCAGTATTTGCATCCTAAATGAGTAAGATGCCAAAATGATGAGGTACCAGTTGCATTTGGTTTGCCCCCCAACCTTGAAACTAGCCCAAGGCCTGTCTCTGCCCTTGTCCAGCCCCTCTAATTTCCTCTCTCAGAACAGAAAATGTGCTCACATGAAAAGGAGTGGAGATGAGCAGGACAGCAAAGTGCTGGAGATGAGAGATGCAATCAGAGTTTGGACTCAGTGAGGAGAGTTTGCTGCACGGGGGTTCCTGTACTCCAGCCCAGTCCTCCTCAGCTCAGGTGATGCTCAGCCACAAACCAAGGCACCACAGCCCTACCCTTGTTGTTGGGAAGGGGTTTGCTGGGCACGGGCAAGGCTGGGTGATGTATTTACTCTGCCCTGAGTCCTGCTAACCCTGCTCCTTGCTGGAGAGCTGAGATCTGAAAGCCACCATCTGGTTATCATTGGTACCGGAGCAGCATGTGGCCAGGACACGTGTAACTCACATTTTCCTCTGGACCACACTCAGCCTGCACTTACTTATTGTGGGGGAGGGACTGGAAAAACCATTGACTCACTGGCAGGAACAAAACATTCAAAATCTTGAAAATGATTCTTTTTAACAAAGCTTTTCTGCCGGTGCAGAGGAAAGGGAACAAGTGTTCACTAGGAAAGTTTGGGGGCTGCATGGAGTTTTCCTTCAGTGAGTAGAAGTGGGAGGGATATACTGAAGGGACAGTTCTTTTTGGCACTGCTGTAATCAGTGCCAGATTTCTACTCTGGCCTTGCTCTAGTCTGTAGCTGGTTGAACCCATGCAGAAAAATTCAGAGCCACTCTACCTCTGTTCCTCACGCCCTGTCTGGTTTAGAGATGTCTCCATCAGAAATGAAACCCAGGTGGGGACCCTGTAGCTCAAACCCACCTGTCAGCTGGGACACCGTAGCTCAGACCGAAAGGCACTCTGCAAACAGCCCAACTGCAGGGTGCTGGGAGAGGAGGGACCAAAGGTGTAACCTGGAGTTCAGCTACAACACACAGCTCTGCCAAACGCTCCCTGCAGTCTTTGCATGTGCTGTTGTGCAGCTTTGTGCCTCAGCTTTCCTACACCAATGGGTCAAAGCCTGCAATGCACGTGTCATTCTAGAAGTTGATCTACAGAGAAGGAGGAAAAGAAATCTGTAGAAAAACCAATGAAATAAAATGCCTGTGGGCAAAAAGGCCTCGAATGTGGGCAAGGCTCCCCTCTGCCCTGTTCCACAGCCGAATTCAACAGCTGCTCTTGTGTCTGGTTCAGCCAGGCTGAAATGCATTCAGCTACTTACAAAGCTCCTGCACATCTAAGGAGGCTCTGCTGGGCCTAAGATCTGAGCCAAGCTTAAGCCTGGATTCTGTTGCATCCAGCTCCATTTGCCACAATGGATTCTGCCAAGCTCGCCTGAGCACGGGAAAGATGTCCAGTTCTAATTCTCAGCCCTGCTCTCTTGCCTTTGCACTCTTCCTCCTTCGTTCTGCTGCTGGAAAACACACGAATAACAGAGATTAGCCAGAGCTCAAAGGCCTTTCAACTATTTTCCACAGAGCACAAAACCTCTGTCTATTCCTTGCTGGCGTCACACAAAGACAATTCTCCCCCCTCTCCACACATTCTCCCAGACATCTGAGAACAGTGAATGTCTCACATAACTGAAGAGGGTTCCCATCCTCAAATCTAACAAACAACGAGATGACTGAACATCTGGAAGGAACAGATGCTTCTCATATCCCTGGATGGCGCAATTCAGCGTGTAGTTGATGCCACCCAGGGCTGTCTACCCCTGGAGAAAGGGAAAATGGGCTCCTTGGCAGAGCAGAGCCGTGAGTCAGAGCTGCTGGTGCACCGTGACGTCGGTGTGCAGCTGGAGCCTCCCTGCAGAGGACAGACTGAACAGCCCCGAACAGCCGATGGTCTCAAAACACACGGCAAGACAGGGAGGTGTTCATGGCACACGTGGGTAGGAAGGACCAGGGATGACTGGAAGTAAGGCACGGGTGAGGACTGTGCACACAGGCACTGCAAAATCTGTGAGCTTAGCCCAGCTACCCTGTGGCTCTTCTCCTTAGCAGCCCTTATCCCGGCCCACGGCAGGGTGTGCAGCAGAACTGACCTGCTGGTTCAGCCTGGGGAGTTTCCAGCCAGAAAGGCTGACACCTTTTGCAGGTAAATGACAGGGACTAAACCCACGACCATCAGCTGCCAGGAATGACCTCATTTTGCAGCCACTGCTGAAGCAGAAGCCTCTCATGTCCTGTTGCAGGCCAAGAATGGACAGGAACAGAATACACCTGTCCTTCAGCCCCGCTCTCTGAGTGCCTTGACCAGGTATCCTGTTCCTCTGCTGAGCACCCAGGGAAGCAGCAGCAGGTGGATTGTTTTGGCAGTCTGAGGCTGCCAAGCCAAGGCTCTGTGGGAAGGACACTTTGAAGACAGATCCTGTGCTGTTTTCACAGCCCAGCCTTTCATGGTCTGACTCTTGGAGATGGATGAGTGAGATCATACCTGCCAGGTGAGAAAGGGAAGAGCTGTGCTGACAAGTCCCACCTACAGCACCGGGAAAGGGATATGAGGATGTTGCAAGTTGCCACAGCTTTAGTCTGCACTCAGCTAAGCTGAGCCCTTCAACTCCAAACCCATGAAAGTTTCTGGTCGAAATCCACAAGGTATTAATCTAGTTCTGTCCCTTCCAATACAGTCGCTGAGCTGCCAAGCAGCAGCATTGGGTGTTACACAGAAATAATCCCAGCCTGAGCTTCTTATGGCATCATAAATTGCCTGTGTCGTCAGGCAGCAGAAACCTGAGATGAAATTCTTTCATTTGCAGTTAATTATTTCCAAGCCTTTGCAGCCTTGGCAGAACTGGTGAAAGGTGCTGAACTGACAGCCCTGAAGAAAGAGGCTTTCCATGTGTCCACAGGGATGGCAGAAGGGAGCCAGGAGCAAGAACTTCAGCCTGCTCTGCCAGTGAGCTGCAAGGCTTGGACTGCTCTTCCTTCCTGCTGCTCCACGCTGAGCAGCTCTGCTTGCACAGCCCTGGAAAACCACAGCCCCAGACTTATGGAGCTTGTTCCCAGGGCCAAACCCAACACGACTTTTAGCCTGTGTGTCTGGCAGCCTCGGAGGGTGAAGCAGCCTCCTCCAGCCCCGCTGCTGACGTTTATCATGGCCAGGTGCAAATCTTCTTGCACTGGCCCAGCGCCATGAGACCAGCATGTTTTTCAGAGTTTCACCCTCCTACCAGACAGTGTTTTTCAATATTTTGCATTAAATCTTCTGCTGTATTTGATTAGCCCGCAGCAGCTGTTTTCCACTCTCACAACAAATCATAAATCTATAAGCTTATGTGTGAGAGACTGTCTGTGCCTGAGAATGCTGGTGTCTGAGAGAGCGCGTGGCTGCACAGCTGTGTGTGAGCCTGCACCTGAGCACAGGCCTGGGAGAGACAGCAAAGGCAGAAACCCTGGCATAACCCAGCTTGGATCTCTGTCAGAGGCCATTTGATTTCACAGGGTCCTTGTGTTTGGGTGTGAGTGAGTGGAAGAATTCCTGCGTGGATACACAGGAATCTGTGCGATTCCTGAAGTGAGTGTTCCACTGTTCCACACTGAACACACGAGGATGATGCCAATAAACACTGGATTGCACCCAGAGCTCAGGTATGTGCACCTTTCTGTGGAGGAAGGTGAACTTTAGCATAAACAGGCACAACACATGAACCTGGAGACGTCAGAACACGGGTAAGAAGTGTAACAAATCCCTGACACACCCATCCCCGTCCACAAAAACACAAGGCCATGTGCAGTCTGGTTTGTGATTGTGCGTACTCAGTCAGGAGCTGCTTGTTGGGAAGCCAAGATCTCCTGTCCCGTGGCCAATTCAGATAAGGAGAGCAAATGGCTGAAAGAGAAGGGAGGGAAGCTGCTACATATATTTAAAAAAAAAGGTGTTATTCAAAGACTATAAAAGGCAAAAGTTTGGATGAAGGAGAAGAGAGAGGGTTGCCAAGTCATTGCAATAAAAAAAACAGGAGGAGGCTGTTGCCAGGTCTTGGCACGTGTGCTTTTACTTGTATAAATCACTCACTCTAGACCTATGGTAGTTCTTGCTGACAAGCTGTCAAGCTCCTTGGCTGGGAGAACAGGGCATGTGCTTTACATGCACTTACAGAATAGTAAACTGTTATTAAAAATGGGAAAAAACCCCAGGCTGATTTACTTGTGGTTTTGCCTGCTCGGCTGTATTATCACAGAACAAATCCACTCATGCATGGAGCAGTCTGGATCCATGGAAAACTACAGGCTGACCTCCCTGTGGAAGCACTTGACCTCTTAAGGGGAAGGGCACAAACAAAACGTCTCCAGGAACAGAGAGCATGAGATGAAGAAAGAGGCCAAAGCCACAGCAACGCTGAGTGGATTTTGGGCAGCCCAGAGCTCCTTGGAATGTGGCTCACCTGTGCTTTGAACCGGGCAGACACCTGTGAACATCCCAGCCTGGCTTGGGAACGGGGGAAAGCTCCTCTGGGCAGGCTGAGATCAGCCTTGGGACCGGGCCTGTCGCTGTGTCAGACCCAGACGGGTTAGCTGGGCTCAGAGCAGAGAAACTGCCTGAAATCCGCTGGCAGCCAAGAGTCCTGAGCTGCCCGGGGGCCAGGGCAGGAGGAGGAGGAGGAGGAGGCTGGAGTTTGTGCTGATGACGGGAGACAGGAGCTTTGTCTGAGCCACTGGGAGCGCTGGCAAGAATGGGCTGCAGCCAGCAGAAGACAGGAAGGATGGATGTTCAGCTTCGGGGAGGAAAGGAGAATTAAAAGCAGAAAATCCAGCAAAGGATTTAGAGGGATGTCATGCGATGAGAACAAATAGATAATTGTCTGAGGAAAACCTGACCAGACTGGTTCTCTCTGTGTTGACTCTGCAGCTCAGGACGGCCCCATGGAAGCGGCACCCGCCCTGTCCCAGCGCTCCAGGGGCTGCGTCAGCCCCGACGCTGTGCCTGTGTGCCCACCAAAACACCCATCCAGATCCCATCAGCCTTCCCACACAGACTGCTCTGCTACCCCCCAGAACACACTGACTCATCCTGGACAGCACTTCAGCATTCCTGGGCTCAGTTCATGCACCAGATTTTATTTTATTTTATTTTATTTTTTTTAAACATCCTTGTCAGGACACTGAAACCTACAAGAATAAAAAGTGAAACTCAACACAGATATGAAATTTTATGGTGCCGTTTGTAGCAATACTTCCAAAACTAGCTTTGGCTGGAACACAGAGAGCTGGATTGTGCTGATCCAGGACCCACAAGACACACAAAACATCTATATTGGAAGAGATGCAGAATTTCTGTACGTCTTTTACTGTATTCCTCACTTTGTAGCCCCATAGCTCTGCTGTAACGTGTTCTGAGCAGTCCCAAGGGCTCGTTCCTCCTCAACAGCACATTTTTGCCACTCTGAGTTTTACTGCTTATTTGTTGTAGTTATATTTGGAGGAAAATGTTTGTAAGACAAAAACTACTTTAAAAATAACTGTCTGCTCACAAACCCAAGTGCAACAACTACTACAGCCTAAATCTCAAACCAAGAGTTTATTTGAGCCTGCAAGCAGACAAAATTCCAGTAATGATCCTACCACTAATTCCCAGGGAGTAAAAGTTCATCAGGACACGGAGCATGGGTACCATGGAAAAAAATGGAGAAAACGAGATGTTTGTGAGTATTTGCAAATGGAGCACTCAGGGTTTCCAAATCCCAGCTGACAGACTCGCTTCCTCAGGACTTCAGCACACATACAGAGCACGGGATGCTTTGCCATGGCCTGTGCTGCTGCTGCTGCTCAGGGCTCAGGGTGGATCCTGTGGAGAAGGTCAGGCTTGTGCAAGGCTCGTGTGGTAAAGCAGGTCAGGGATCCCAGCCCTCCTTTCCAGGCTAGAAACCGCACTGATGACTTCAGCCCCCAGCTGTCCTGACAGCAGCGGCGAGGCAGCGGCTCTGCCAGGACATTAATGGATCTAGGGCAGAGCCCAGCCCCGAGCAGGCAGCTGCAGTAACAGCCAGCACCTCAAAACAACTCAGCCAGGCCCTGCAGTGCACGTGGGCACGAGCACAGCACAGCTGGGGCCCGGAGTGGGCTCTGCGGGTGCACAGAGGTCAGCACCCAACTGAGGGAGGGGATTCTGCCCCTCTGCCCCGCTCGGGTGAGACCCCAGAGCTGCCTCCAGCTCGGGGGTCACAGCACAGGAGGGATGTGGAGCTGCTGGAGTGAGTTCAGAGGAGGCACCAAATTGATCAGAGGGATGGAGCAGCTCCCCTATGAGGAAAGGCTGGGAAAATTGGGATTCTTCAGCCCGGAGAAGAGAAGCTTCAGCTTGACCTGACTGTGGCCTTTCAGTACCTAATGGGGCTGACAAGAAAGGTGGGGAGAGACTTTTCACAAGGGCCTGGAGTGACAGGACAAGGAAGAATGGCTTCAAACTGATAGAGAGTAGATTTAGGTCAGATATATGGAAGAAATTCTTCACTGTGAGGGTGGGGAGGCCCTGGCCCAGGTAGCCCAGAGAAGCTGTGGCTGCCCCATCCCTGGAGGTGTCCACGGCCAGGTTGGATGAGGCTTGGAACAACCTGGGACAGTGGAAGGTGCCTCTGCCCATGGCAGGGTGTTGGAACTGGGTGAGCTTTAAGGTTCCTTCCACCCAAACCATTCTGGGATTCTCTCCGTGTCACTCAGGGTCACGGGAGGGTTTGTGCAGCAGGGAACTGTCACTGGACACCATCACAAAACACACAGGCTCTGACTTCTGGGACAATAACTGCACACCCCAGCCCAGCAAACGTAAGACAAACACCTCAGCAGTTTGGTCTGTAGTTATCTCAGGGAGTTCACTTCGGTCTTCTTTAAAAGGTGTGGCTGTGAATGAGCCGTGAGGCACAGGGGATTAAAGGAAGGGGGAGTAAGAGGTTAATTGGATTCTGTTTGGAGAGGGATTTAGGTTGGCTGAGTTTTTTCAGTCAGCAGCACATAGTGGAACATGTCACTTGTAATTGAGCTAATGAAACACCTCTGGAGATAAAAAACCACAAGCTAAATTCAGGCTTGGCTTTAGAGACTTGATGTTCATTCACCACAGGGTTATGCAGAGATGGAACTGCTTTGTTTGAGGACAGGGGACTGGAGAGGTAAGAGCAGAACTGGGCTTACTTTACAAAATCTGCTTTTTGTCACTCAGGGCTGCTGGACCTTGGGGTAATTCCGCAGACTGTTGTGCTATGGACGCTCTTCCAGGCCAGGAACCGACACTGTGCCAATATGCTAATGCAATTTGCTGAGTCCAGCCTCTCTCCTGCTCCAGTGGAATTATATTTATTTTCTATAAATAGGCATTTTGCTCTGTGGTTATGGCTGTGGACCTACACATGGCTGAGCTGAAAGAGCTCCCAGTACCTGCCATTTTCCACGCACCTTTTGGTGACTTCCAGTACAATCCTTTTGGTTTTCACAAGGGTAATTAAGGGGGTTTTTCTCAGTCCTCAAAACCGTGACAAAAGCACCTCTGCCCCGAAGCCAAACTACCAAACATGACTTGAATGCAAGCAGGGGAGCGTTGCCTTCCTGAGCCTGCCCAAAGGCCAAGCCAGAGTCCTCTTTGTGAGAGATTTTAATGATCTGAAATTACCCTGTCTTCCAAGTCAAGAAGAAAACCTTTAAGAGCAAGGCAAATCATGTTAAAACATAAAAGGGAGACGTTTTCTGGAGGCAATTTCAAAAGCATGGAGGTATTTTGTACAAAACCACAACCTCCATCTTTCCAAAATGAACCACCAACTCTGAATGAAAGTCACTTTCTAAATTAAAAAGTTGCAGTGAAAATTAGTTTCCAATTTTGCAGGTTTTATATTCTTGCTTTGGGGATAATTACAATAATCCAGTAATTTCCTTTCCAAGAGACTTTCAGAAAACTAAAACTCCACTTCTTCATTCCCTCTGTCTCCCTTCAGGAGTTTAAAAATAAAGTTAATTTTAATGAGAAAAGTGAATGTGCTTGACACCCCTGATAAAAGAAACTAAAACCAGCACAGTAATGAATTTTATGCAGTGGTATAAAAAATATCACGGGCACGAGGACCTCAGTTTCTCCACTTCTGTGCCAGCCTCAGAACACAGGAAACCCTGGAATGATGGGGCTGCACTCTGTGTCAGAGAAAGCCATAACAGCACAAAGCAATAACTTACACCTGTGGCCTTGCACAGATCTGGAGGGCAAGGACAGGAGGAGGCTGGTTTTCATATCCTAGTGACACTTGTTCAGCAGGAATTGCCTCTTTCTCTTTGGTTTCTCCTGCTTGATTCTTCCCTCCTGTTTGATTCTTCCCTCTTCCTGCAGAGGTTTGATTCCTCCTTCTCTGGCTGCAGGCAAGAAGACAGGAAAGAAGCTGCCTGAGCTACCAGCAGGTACCTGGGAAATGGAATGTCTCAGGTTGATTAAGGGATCAAAACATCCAAGGTGCTGAAGGAGAGGAAGACGTGTCCTGGTCAGTGCTGTTACAGCTTTGGTCTCTCCCAACGCCCATCTCAGAGCTCTGTGCTGGTCAGCAAACAAGAGAGGCTTTCTCAGAGCACGGGTCCTGCAAATCCACTCTGGATGGCTGCAGGCTCTCTGGCACCATCACCAGCAACAGAGACAAAACCACTTTGTGCCCAGTTACAGCTCTGCAGCTGATTCAGGGAATTTGCACAAACGGCGACTGATGGGGGAAAGGCCCCACTGCCACCCGAGTTCAGCTCCCAGCTCTCCAGAGAAAGGAATCCCATTCCCTCCCCCAGAGCTGCACAGTGCTGAGACAAAGAGGGGCAAAGCCAGTAGCCAAAAACTACTTAAGACATGGCAGACAGTGACGAGGATCATCTCCATGGAACAGTTTATTGCAGCGAGGCTCTCCAGCCTCCCTTGATGAGAGCCATACTTCAAAGGCAATCTGCCCTGGATTATAAACTCTATAATATCTGAGGAGCCAAGAGCTTGCAATTCCCCATTAAGTGGTATTAATTGCCCTGGTTATCGTGCTCTGCAGTTTGACCTAACCTACTGATTCCCCTTCCTCTCCTGCTGCAGAACATCCATCACTTTTTAAAGGGTTCCATAAAGCTACAGGGAAGGCTCTGGTTTGTGTTAGCTTGATTGCTCTGGACTGTAACAAAGCACCCATCACAGCTGCCCAGCCACACTATAGATCAAGCTCCTCTAATCTTTTCATGTCTCCAGAGGGGAAGGCAAGGCAAATAATCAAGTTTAACCTCCCAGTGCTTTATTTCTGGCATGGAGGATGTCAGAGGCCATGCAAGCTTTCACTTTTTCCTTGTTCCCTTAGAATCCACAGCAACAGACAGGAGGAGGAAAGCAGGAAAGGCAAGGAAGAAGAACAGCAACTGGACTTTTCATGTCACTGAACAGCCAAGGGCAACATGCAACACTCGGTTCCTGGCCCAAGAAACACAGGTGTGAACAAGAGGCCTTTGGGAACTCAGCTGCCAAGGCTTTTATGGAGATCAGTGTTTCTCCTCAGCAACGAGGCTGCTGGGGATGAAGCCACATGTCCTACACCTACTGTGGCAAAGCTGGGAGGGAATCCAGCACAAAAGCTCACAGCAGCCGAGCGGGCACGGATGGGTAGTCAGTGTTTCCTATCCTGCAGGTTTCCTTCAGCACTGTTCTGACTGAACCTGTTCTATACAGGGCTGCGAATTCCCAGCATCACTCCCACTCACCTGCACACGTCAGTGGGATGTGTAGCAAGCCCATCTCGTGTAGGGTCCTCCAAAATCTGCTTCCTCCTCTCCCTCTGCAAGCAACAAGCTCAGGGCTCCTCTGCTTCCTGCTACTCAGGGTGAAAAAGGTGAGGAGGAGCAAAGAAACAACAGGTTCAATTCCTATTCCCCATCTCTCCCTCGGTGCTTTATTCCCTGAATCAACAGGAGAAATTCATAGAATTACAGAATTGTTTGGGTTGGAAGAGACCTTTAAGATCATCTTGTTCCAGCCCCCTGCCCTGGGCAGGGAACCTTGTGCTAGACCAGTTCTGGAGAAACAGAAGATCCGCAGAATTTCAATAAGAGACCTGCTCTGGCACGGTTTGATACACCTACCTCACCATGGCAAATTAATTCCAGGAGTTTGGCTCATGTCTGCACAAACCCATTGCTGTATGAACAGTAATTGCATCCTGCCTCACCAGAGAGATCTCAGGGAATGAGCTTGGAACAGCTCCTGTCAGTGCAGGCAGGGCTCTGACAGCCAGTTAGACTCAGGCTTTTCCCAGGTTTTCTTCACATGAATCCAAGCCCTATCAAACAGCATTCACCCTAAGGAAGCATTCCTGCCCAGGATGCCAGATGCTGCCTTCAGCTCCACTCACAAACATCCACACGCCTGCCAGATGGAGAGTGCAGGGGGTGCTGTGGATGCACACGTGAGCGTGGGCCTTCTCCTCCGGCAGCGTGAATCAGCCACGCTGCAATCACAGCACCCAGGGATAGCTGTTACATGGTCCTTAAAAAGGACACGTAAAGGAACTTGAGCAAAATTAAAATATTGAACTAGCTGTCAGATTTAAAAAAAGTGAGCTGTAAGCCTTGGAAGATAAACACAAATTTGCCTCTGACACAAAGGGAATATTTAAGAGCAGTTCGCTCTGTCTGTTCTTCAAGCAGCTTTTTCAGCCTGGGCTTACACTCACTTTTTCAAAAGAGGCTGACCTGAGCATTTTTTTTATTTCTTTCAAGCATAACAATTCAACCCAAACCCATTTCTTTTTGTCTGACTCCTTCCCTTCTCTGTATTAATTTCAATTCAATCAACGAGGCAGTTGCATAACTGTTGTTTGTAATTGCTGTCACGTCAACCCTGAAACCGATCACTGCAACATTGAAGTTATATAAAAGGTTTTGTTAGGATTTTTGTTATTTTTCTCGTTTAAATTGTGGGAAGATGAAGTCCTACCCTGGAGAGATGTTTTGGTTTTCTGAGCTCTGTTGTCTATTAGTCCTGTGCTCTGGTGTCTTTTCTCTCCAGTTTTGTTTTGCACAGTGCAAGGGTCTGTTTATGCACAGAAACTCTCCAAAAACAGCTCAGTGCACCCCATCAATACACAGGCTATAAAATAAACTGTGCTGAGTCAGAGAAGCTACTGGCAAAAGTAAAGTTCACAAAATGGGTAAGCTCTTAAGGAGCAATTTAAATTTCTGGAAAGGCAGACTGTTTAAATGCTTCAGTGGCTGGGACTGTAATTTACCTTGTTCTTCCAAAACCAGTGGACTGTTTCCCTGCAATGATGGAGCATCAAACCCCGTGGGATCATTTCTCCTTGTGTGTGTCTCTTCACTCAAACACACAAAAATGATCCTGGAATTGAGAGGCAGCTCCTCCAAACTCCTCATGGTGTCCTTGCTCCTCTTGAGCACTCCTGATTATCCCTTTGACCCAGGGGCGTCCTCACCTGGGACGGAGACTTCTACCTGACCCCAGATAATTGAAATGATCCATTTTACCATTAGTTTTCTCATTTTACCTTTTATTTTCTGTCTTTCTCGAGGCACAAATGCCAGGACCATGCTCACTACCTTGGGCCCAAGGTAGTTTGAAAGCCATTCTGCACTGCAGACAGGAATGCTTCAAGCCAACAAATAGTTAAGGACTTTATTTTGATGTGAGTTCTACCCAATACTTATTCGATGTTCCTTCACATTTAAAGCTATACTGCTTGTAGCTGACATTTCTTTTTTCTTAGAAAAGTCCAGACAATATCAGGCTATACAAACAGAAAAAAACTAAAGAGAAAAATATACTGAAGTACCATCAATGCTCACTCCCTCCTAAAAAAAAAAAAGAAAACCCTTCAAGACAACCAAATATATCTGCTTCCTTACAGGATCTTGTCCATAAGTCCTGCCTCCCTGAGGAGGAGAAGCTTGTTCAGAGATGGGCATGGGATGGCAGGAAACCACAGCTCTCCTTTCCACTCCAAACTCAAGAGAAGCTTGTAAGGGCTAACACAGAGAGGAGCAAGGCTCTTGCTGGAGGTCTAAGCTTGTCACCCATTTCATCTGAGAACTGACCAAGAGACAGCAGCACCAGCTGTTCCTGTGGGGAAGCAGCAAGGAAGGAGTTGGTCAAGTGATGTTTTCATATGGTCACTGTTCAGAATTCCTTCGGAATGAGCACACAGGGATTGTGTGTGCGTGCTCAGGGGAACAGGCAGCGCTCTGTGGGAAAATCTGCTACCTTCTGAATGATGGGAGCTTTACAAAACACAGATTTCAAGCACCTAGGGAGGCATAGGGGAGACTGGGAATGCAGTTTACCCAGATGCAGCGCATGCATTCCTAAAGACACACCCACAGGAATCCAGCAGTGTTTGAAATGAGAGGGGGGTGTGTGCCAAAGTCAGGGCAGAGCCACTCACGTTAACACACAGCTACGTTGAATTCATTACCTTTATAATTTGGATAGAAGAGTTCCAACTTCAACAGTGAGGTAAAGGTTCAAGCGAGATACACAAATAGATACCCTGTGAGTTGCTCTCTTATCTTCACCTGGGACCTTGTGACTGAGACAAAGGCAACTCATGCTCAAAGGCAATTAACTTGAGCCCTTAGAGTGGTTTTCAAACCCACAGATCTCACTCTGGGTGTTTGTGGCCTATTTCTCAAGGATCTGTGAAAGGCAGCTGAGGAAATCAGGGTTACCATCAGTAAATCTGCTATTCAAGCATGCTTGTGTGCTCTGAGAAACTGTTAACAGATCCCAAACGCCACAATGACTGCACCCCAAATCTCTGGGCTGTAAGAAAGGCTCTACCATGGACACACTTGCCCTGGGTCTCACAGCAATCTCAGCTCTTACAGTGGTGATGTTACCTTGGTACTCTGGAGGTGCAGCTTGTGGTAAGTGCTTCATGCATAATCCAAGCCAGGTTTCTCTCAACAGCTTCATTTTCCTGGGGATATCACCTAGGTAGGAATGGTGCAATCAGCCCTGGAGAACTCTCGTCCCTGCTCTGCCACATTCTCGGCGGCTGAGTTTGGTCCCAGCTCAGATGCTCTCCTCTGTGCAAAAGAAGTAGTCCTTCATTAATGTCAGGAATAAAATGCTTAACACTCTAAGGAAGCCACACAAGCTTCAGTAGTGTGTCCTTGCTTTGTTAAGGATGGCTAAAAGATGTTTACACTAAACATAAGGTTATGCTTTGGAAAAACCTGCTCCAGTCACCAGCCCAGGCCTCGCCATCCATTCAAGGTCTGCCCTGCTCGGCTCTGGGGTGCTGTGTGTGCATTTACAGCTTCACCATCCATGCAGGGGGTGCCCTGCTCAGCTCTGGGGTGCTGTGTGTGCATTTACAGCTTCACCATCCATGCAGGGGGTGCCCTGCTGAGCTCTGGGGTGCTGTGTGTGCATTTACAGCTTCACCATCCATGCAGGGGGTGCCCTGCTCAGCTCTGGGGTGCTGTGTGTGCATTTACAGCTTCACCATCCATGCAGGGGGTGCCCTGCTGAGCTCTGGGGTGCTGTGTGTGCATTTACAGCTTCACCATCCATGCAGGGGGTGCCCTGCTGAGCTCTGGGGTGCTGTGTGTGCATTTACAGCTTCACCATCCATGCAGGGGGTGCCCTGCTCAGCTCTGGGGTGCTGTGTGTGCATTTACAGTCAGCCAGACTTTAATTTGGGACACTTGGCTAAGCACCACTGCAGACTCCAAATGGGGGCTGGCTTCAAAGAACCAAAACTTTTGCTTTGATGGGAGACCCAAGCGTTTCCCTCTCGCACTGCATCCTCTCCAGAGCCCTGACCAGATAAACTCCCCCTTCCAGTTATGCTCTTGGTTAAGACACTTGTCCCTCCGCATGGTCCCCAGGAAAATGAGAACTTGGGATTTAGGAATTCTCAACCCCTACCCAAGGTCCATCGTGGCCAACTACTCTGCACCAGGAGAGCTTTTCCATTTTGCTTCTCACTGCTGTGCCAGACACTGAACACAGTGTGGCAGCCGGGGTATTGGTCACTCCAGCCTGCTTGTTGCTCCGCTGGTACAGGGCAGAGTCACCACCTCAGCCAAGCAGCTCCACACCTCCCATTTTCCTAAGTTATGTGTGGATCCAGCTGGGACTCCAGCTCCCTCAGACAGGTGGGTCTGTAGGAGGAAGATGATTTTAATTGCAAGAGCTGTAGAAACAGCAGAGATGGATTTGAAGTCCCGTGACTCTGGGCTGTTTCAAGACTGTTTGGAAGCTCAGAGCTGCCACTACAGTGACTGTCTGCTGTCCTTTGTACACATCTTCTGCTTTGGCTAATTTGATCAGGCTCCCCCTTGGCTTTCCACCAACATCATCCCATGAGAAGCTGGCCCCACCACTTATTTAGAATGAGGTCTAAAGAGAACATGAACAGAAGGCAATGTAATATACAATGGAAAATGAAACAGAAATGTGTACTTTATTCTTAATACTCTTTACTCATGTAACCATTTATTAATGGCAATTTTGTTTTAAACTACCTTTCTCCCAGTGACAGCTTCAGCACCCTGAGTTCTCCTCACATCAGCTATTCTGGGACTCATTATAAGCAGAAGGTGTAAGAGAATGTAGCTCAAGGGACAGAGCTGCACCTTCTCACTGAAGGTCCAAGTTACTCTGTTGTACTGCAAGACAAACTGTGGCAGAGTTAAATGACGACACAAAGCAAAGATATACTCCATAAAACATTAATATTTTAATGAAAAACCTTAGCTTCATGTTTCTATCCAAAGACACTCAAAACTAGTTTTTCTCCCCCCTTAATTTTGACCTATAATGGGACCAGTTTGGAGATTTTTTTTTTTTTTTTTTATTTTGGAACATTTTTTTTTAAAGATTAAACAACCAGGCTAGCAAAAAGGTACCCAATACATACTTTTCTTATATCAAACAAGCTAGTATTTCAATACAATGTAACTATACAGAATATATACATTACACGTATGATCACAAAGCAAACACTACAGGCTCAGAACAGATTTGAAAAAACATGATATTCACATTGATTACAATAACTCTAAAAATGATTGTAACGTTGAAACGGCACTTAGTTTACAAAAAAAGTCACAAAAATATATATAGCCACCAAGAACTATGGTTCCTGAAAAATACTAATAGCCAGATAGTATTATATAAAATGTGAAGTGTATTTAAACATCGTATACATTAAAAAACAAAACCAAACCCCAAAACCAATTCTGTTAGGTCAATAAACATGCCAAGTAATCTAGCTGTGGCCAGCATCAACAAGAGAAGCTGTACTGGGGATGAGATGATGACTGGATATACGGCTGGTGACTGGAGACTGGCACAGTTAAGGGGGTTTCACTGTTACAAAAATGCACAAAGAAGCCCAACAATAATTTAATTCACATTTTTTTTTCCTCCAGCTTCCGCTTTTCCCTCTTTGGGGTTTCACCATAGGGCAGCACCTCGAGTGAAGGCACTGCAGGAACAGAGCAAGGAAGCTGTCCAAGGACTCGGTGTAGCCAGGGTTACAGGTCAGAATATCAAAAGCATGCATCAGCTAAATGAATGGTGAAACAAAATCACTCTTCTGGTGACTTCAGCAACCCTCAGGAAGACTGTAGGTACAGTTGCCACACAGGCTGGCAGCACCAGATTCCACTTTGTTTTTTTTTAGTGCAATCAGATTTGTAGCTGAGACCTGTGGGACACGGAGTTACTGCGCTAGCACACACGGAGTGAACAAAAACCCAGAGCAGTACGTACTGTTGCACTAAAAAAATTCACATTTGTTTCTTTTATGGTACATTTCCTCAACACTTGGAACCCACTCTATTTACCAGGTACCTCTGATGTGGCTGAGGTACAGTATGGCCTTGAACCCTCTTACCTGCCATCACGATGCTATGGGATTTAGTATGTCTAGAGTTGGAGATGAGAACCCTCCAAAACTGGATTTCACCTTGTGAGCAAAACTCGAACGTAACCGGCCTGAATGAAAATTAGCTATTTTCCATATTCTGATGGTGTGGAAGTTGCAATGGATGTAGGAGCAGCAGGTGCTCCTCCATCTGAATTCTCTCATCCCTGCAGGGTGCACAAAGCTCCCGTTGGATTTGCATATAAAATGCTTCCTGGTTTGTCTCAGAGAGAGACCAGCACTCATCTCAGCGCTCCCACACCCTGGGCTGCAGGGTGGAACCAGCAACCAAGAAGCGACTGAAGCCCTCATATAAAAACTTTAAACCCTAGCTTAAAAACAATAAAATTTCATCCCGCAGGGGACATATAGGGATCATAGTCTTATAAAATATATTTGACTGCATTGGCAGCTATTACTTTTTTAAAAAGTTTAAATTCACACCTTTTAGACTCAGAATCCATGTGAACCCAGAACCTTTTTCAATAACCGAGTCTACTGATCTCTCAGTATGAGAGACTTGACCGTGGTCTCTGCGAGCCTGACAACTGAACTCCAGCTGTGGGAAACACCACTTGGGGCTGACTCTGCTTTGAGCATGAGGGTTGAACCAGATCAACCTTGACTCTTGCCAAGCAGAAACAGAAATGCATACTAAATAATGGATTTTTTGGGGGGGGAAGAAGAAATGAGAAAATGCATTCCAGCATTCAAAACCCTCTGATAATGTACTGAAAGAAATTTTTGTTTTAGGTTTAATCCCAAGTGTAGTTTAAGGCAAGTTTTTTCTATTTATCTCTCTTGCTTTATTTGGAATCCAAGCACATTAACAACATAAATTGTTTTAAGATGCCCTGTGTTTTTACATTTCTCTTGTGAAGAACACCAGCATTTCAAAGAACTGAACACTTCCAACAAGTTGGAGAGGAGAAATAAAATGGTGTTTGCATTCAAACTATATTCATTTCTATGGAGAAAAGAGATATTAACGAGAAACAATTACAGACAGGAAAATTAACAAGTAAACTCAACCCTAAACCAACCAGCCAAAATCCTCCAAGAACTCTATTGTTCCTCCAGTTGAACCAGACTGAAAAGTGAGAGTTAAGATGTTACCCAGAGATCAGGAGGTTGAAAAGATAATGTGTAACACACAACACAATGAATAATGAACCCCAGACCTTGCCTTGTACCTTGGTGTTAATGATCTTTACTTCTTTTCAAGGAAGAACAGATCAGAGCTATAAAGTCTTTGTAACTTTCCCCCTTCTCTTTGGTATTCTGAAAGCAATTTGCCTTCTGACTCAAAATTTTAAGTCTTAAAAATCCAATATCCAGATATGTCTATTGAGTATTTGCACCTTCTCACTGATGAACTCTTTAGGAAAATACTTAAGGGATGACAATGATCAGATTCTAATGATCAGATTATGTCCACCACCTTATACCTGACCACCTTTGATTATTACATCTCTACAGTCAGGAAATGTGGTTGTGGGTGAAGCACTTTTCAGAACATGAATCACAAAGGACTCTCATTTACCTGCATAACACGTCAGGAAAAAAAGAAAATGCTGTATTTGAGTTCAGTGTTGTAGCCCTCTAATTCAGGATAAAGCTCAGCAAAAGGCATTGTCTTGTCTCACTGGCTTCTCAGTTAGAGAAATCAGAAGTGGAAGAGAAATGGTCTTTAAATTCAGCTCATCAACAGGCACTGGGCTATTTCACAGCACAGCAGCCCAGAAAAAGCATTTCTCCTTCAAGCCCTTTTAAGAAGCCTCACAAAGGTAGATACACAAGACTGAATTGCAGCACAGAACTTCTTTGCAGCATGTTTGTAAAACACCCTTTGGATCTGGTGGAGAAACCTCATTCCAGCAACTTGGAAAGTACTTAAATCCCAACTGTTTTCGCTCTATTTAACTAAAATATGTGGGTTTTACCTAAAAAAAAAAGAAAAATTGCTTAAGTCACTGAAAGCCTTTAAACTCTTTCCAAAGGTCAATAAACTCTTTTCCTTACAAAAGTTGGCTATTAATAGAAAGAACTCAGACCCAGAGAGTGTCAGAGCTGCCTAGGCTGACTGAATGCAAATTGATGTGCAATATAATACAACTTTTGTGTCTTCTGTTCCTTCGGGAGCAACCTTTCTCTATTGGTTTCATTTCCCCCTCATGTCTGCATAAAACAAATCTGACCAGAAAACAACAATTTACAAAAAACAAGACTCAAAACGAAGGGAATGTATCATTTGGAATACTGAGATCAAGCAATACCTACTCACTCAGCACATCATCTGTAGGCCACGGGCATTTGGCATCAAACACTGAGTTAACTTCAGAAGCTGTAAGAAAAATCACAAATCTCCTAATGTACTTCCTAATTTAGGTTTCTGTTAGTTTAAAACCAGCCTAGTTTTTTAGTGGGTGGGAGAAGCTGCTTGAAGCTACTACAGTGTCTGGCCCAGAGCCAATGGCTGAAGGCTCTGACGATGGGCAGGCTGCTAGCTCAGTTAGAGAAGTTGGTGACACCTCGGTGATGATGTATTTAAGAAAGAAAAAAGCAAGGGAAACTCTCTTTCTTCCTGTCCTCCGAGGGCTGACGAGGGGGCTGCTGGGGCCCTTCCTGGCACAGCAGCCAGGGCTGTGCCACCCATCCTGGTGCCATGAGCAGCCACGTGGCCGAGACCATGTGGCCACCGGGACCTGCACTGGGAGTGCCCATGTGGCCAAGGTGGTGTGGAGCTGGTGGCCAGCGTGGCTCGCACGGTGCCTGCAGGGACCACGTGGCCAGCGGCCAGGGGCATGGCGAGTGGTTCCCTGATGTGGAGCTCACATGGGATCACCCTCTCGGCGTTGTAGAACTCTATAAAAACTTTTCAATTGATAGAACTTGAGAACAAACGAACCTGCAGACACCAACCCTCTCCCAGGTCAGAGAAAATGAAAAGACACGTGAAGAGAACCAACAGGGCAGCACCGAGGTCGGTGAAAAGAGGGAGGGGGAAGAAGTGCTTCGAGCGTTGGAGCTGAGATTCTTCTGCAAGCCATGGTGAGGACTATGGTACCACAAATTGTTTCCCTGTAACTCATAAAGTGCATGGGGGGATGTGGAGATCCACTCGCAGCCCGTGAGGAAAAGTGCCCACGCTTGAGCGAGTGGATGCTGAAAAGCTGTAATCTAGTGAGGAACTCCAACAGAGAGAGATGATCCTTGCTTCCAGAGATAAAGAGAACAGTTACTTCCAAACTAGAACAGCTTATCCTTAAAAGACTAAACCCCATGAACTAAAATGACTCACTTTCTTCCCATCCCCTCCCTCTTTCCCACTGACTGCGCAAGGAGAAAAAACACGGGGTTTTTGGTCAGTCATGTCCTAGAAACCTTTCTTGGGTACGCTTAGGGAAAAGAGTTTCTTTCTTCTGCTGTGCTGTGGGATCCCTACCACAGGAGATAGTTCTCTGTGAATTTTCTAGCATGGTCTTAATTTTCACAAATACCAGCCCCACCCGACCTGCTGTAACGCAAGTCCCTCCCATGAACATAATCTGGCCATGGTTTAAGAATTTCAGTTTAGGAAAACCTTCGTTTTCCTTTGTGGTTCCCCATCTACAGACAGATCCAGTCAGGAGGTATTTGTCAGGCTTGCATGGCTATACACTTTTCCATGATTCCCAATTCCTGGTGCACCTTTAGACTTTCCATGCCTAACCTTAGCTGGGCAGATCTGTTTAGGCTGTTTGATCAAGCAGTTTCTAAAAGGACTGGAATAGAAGAAGTTGGAATACCTGGCATTCATCTGGGATGGACAGGGATCATGTGCTTTGAAGAAGTGTGTGACTGTTCCTTTCAAAACCGCTCACCATTTCCGAGCACGGGGGCACAGTAAGCGCTTTGAAAAACAGCAGGCACATACAGGAAGTGTCACTTCTTTATGCAGAAGATTAAAGTATCCACTGAAAACTAATCAAAACTGTTCAATCATGATCTCCAATGCATCCTTTTGTTTATCATTTGAAAAAGGTTTCCTCTGATTTCTTTCCCTTAACCAGAGGGCCTGCAGAAGCAAGAGAAACTTAATGAGCTGCTCTAACTGTGGAAGAAGGAATAGTTAAAGTGATCTGAATCAGTTGTTCTTCTTTAGAAGTATATCACGGCTTCCATGATGTTCTGACAAGATCTTTTTTTGTGCAATCAGTCTTAAATATTTTCACAGAAGTGATCATTCAGTCATGAAAAATAATGTAACATCTGTCGCAGTTTTCAGTTTAAAGCGTAGCTTACAAAGTAATAAGGGGAAAATCTCCCCACTTTTTGTTTACAAAAATTAAATTAAAATGTACAGGACCAAACACAGGCACTTTCCAAAGAACAAAAATTAAACCAAACCATGAATTATTCGATAGTAATAGATGACAGCTCTGGTTTCGGAGGGTCACCCGCGGCTCCCTCAGCTGTGGCGTTAGTCTTTGGCTGCTCTGGCACATCTTCTTCCTTCTCTGCCAACCCACCCAGAGACCCCAAGGGGAAAGTGCTTTCACAATTCTGAGTTGACGACACCTGTGAAATGACAGGCATTTGGACAGAAGAGTTGTTTTCAAAGCCATGCTCCCCTAGCTCATACTGCCCGAGGGTCTCCTCTTGTTCCTGGTTTAAGTAGTCCGGTACTAGGAAGTCACTAGAAGAGGGGTAAAGGACAGAAGAGAAATGTCATTTCTCACACCATGGTATCAGCTACATCACACAAACTACACACTGCATTGCACAGAGAACAAAGGTACTCATTTCACATTGTCCAAGACCGTGGCAGTGACATACTCCACTAAGCACCATAACTTGGTTCTCATTTCCACACACAGAGAATTTATTCAATGGCATCTATTTCACATCCGTATTTCCTACACAGCAACTTCTTATTATCAGATTGTATCACCTTGATGAGAATGGAAGTTAATGTCTGGAACACATTTGGCACTGAAAACCTCATCGAAAAGAAGGGAGCACTCAAGCTTTAAAAATAGAAACAAAAATGAGTTTAGAACTGGCAAAATGTGGCCCTTCCCATGTCTGAGGTACAATATCCCCCAGAGCAGCAGCAGGACTTCCTTTTAATCCTTTCTGGACAATGTTTCTGCTACGTACTCCTAACAGCTGAGGGCTGGGTGGATCCAAAGAAAACCTATCAAATGCTCCAGTTGTATTTTCAGAGCATGAGGACATAACGAAATTTCTTTGCAAGTTTTCAGCACCAGACGTGAAGTTTGTACTTGGGACAAGTATACACATATATCCCATATATGCACGTTTGTATGCTTTGGTTCCACCTGGCAATGTGTCAGTTAAAAGAAATCCTTAAATGACTGCAGCATTCACTGCTCCAACCCAAACTCAGTCAGCTCTGCTAAACCTTGTGTTTGTCAAATCAGACTGAAGGGATTGTGAGATATGCCAAGTCTTTTGTGCCCTGATAAAAAATGTCCAAGTGGCCCTTACTATTTCCAAACCTATTAGTCTAATCATTTAGTAATGTTATCTAGAAAATGAAAGAGGAGAAGGTTTGGAATCATGCAATCTTTCCACAGTTAAGCAAGCACTTAAAACCAAGTAGGAAGTCTGTGCCCTATGAAAGTGAACAGGCTACGTACAAGATTTTGAATAGCAAATCAATATCAAATCACAGATAATGTAGTATAGAACACTATGGCTTCACACCATTAGCTTGGCCATAGATACTACTGAAAAGAGAAATTAAGTAACCCAGAACCAGCCTCTGCATATCACTGGATTCTTCAGTGGCCTCCTATATAGCTCCCATGCTGTAAGACAGATCAGATACAACACAGAGTGGAGCAGGAATCAATCTGACTGGAATTAGCTGGCAGCCTGATGAGAGGCACAGCAGGCTGCCCTGAAAGCAGGAAATGATGATCTAAGAAAAAAAAAAAGAAGAAAAAAAGGCAAAAAAAAAAGCAAGTTTCCCTGTTAGGTTTTTGCTGTGCACCTCACCTGCTCTGGAAGTAGTTTGCTAGCTCTGACGCTTCATGGTTCAAGCTCCTCAGGTGAACGATTAAATTTCCAGAGTTGGTGAACATGGCGCCACATGTTTTGCACTCGTAAATCCGAGGCTTGCGGATAATGTGCCGGGAAACGCGCATGTGGTGTTTATATTCCCCGAAGGAAGTGAAAGTGGCACTACATATCTGGCACCGGAAACAGCGTTTACCTTCGTGCTTCAGGCGATGCATCTTGAGCGAGTAAGCTCGGGTGAACTTTTTCCCACAGCGGTCACACTGAAATGGTTTAATGCCTGTGGAAGAGAGAGCGCAAACACGTTCACCTTTTGTAACCACGAGTCACGGGCAAAATCCTCCCAGAGTGCTGCAGCACAGGGGCAGCAGCTGTAGCCGGTCACAGCAAAGCCCTGTTTGAGGAAGAGATTCTCTGGTTAACTCTAAAACAATTAGAGAGAGCAGAGCTGCACTCCCTCAGTAACAACCTCCAGCAAATCTCATCGCTGTGACCTGTCCCGAGGCTCCTTCCCCACGGTTTGAACTGAACACAAGCCCCCATGGATTAGAGCATGGTTAAGATCCCGAGGCACAGCCAACAAGGACCTGATGCTGCAGTCATCTCCAACGCCTTTGAACTCCTTTGATCTCGGGAGATTCTTGTGCCAGACTGGTTCCCAACAATGCAATTATCAGCCTACCCTTAATTGCAATGTTTTTTTCTGGCTGCCTTTAGCCTCAGAGAAGTGTTCTGGCAGGGGGACTGTGTGCACACGGATGCCCCTGTAATGCAGCAGGAATGGTGATAAAAGGGGGCACTGGGAGCCTTTATATTGCGTGGGAACCTTGCTACATGTGGTGGTTCGACACTGGACCGATGCCAGGCACCCACGAGTCATTTGCTCATCCTCCCCTGCCACAGCTGGGCAGAGGAGAGAGGGAAAGAAAATTAGCGAAGGCTTCATTAGTTGAGATAAGGACCAGGAGAAACACTTCAAGGGCGAAACCAGGCTTAACTTAAAGTTACAAAGTGAATTTATTGCTAACAGAATCAGACGAGGATAATGAGAAATAAAATAAGCCCTTAAAACACCTTTTCCTCCCCAGCCCCTCCCTTCTTCCCCCCGACAGCGCAGGGAGACAGGGCATGGGGTTTGGTCAGTTCATCACCGAGATTTCCTTCCGCTGCTCAGGGAGAGGAGTCCTTCCCCTGTGAGGCCGTGGGGTCCCTCCCACAGGAGACAGTTCTCTGTAAACTGCTCCAGCCCGGCTCCACTCTCACGAGCAGCAGCCACACTGCACCTGCTGCAGTGTGAGCCCCTCCCACGGGCACACAG
>VZRS01004531.1:0-32310 GCA_013398055.1 Ifrita kowaldi | reverse complement strand
CTGCCAGCCGGTACCCGGGCACCACAGGCTACGAGGCCGTGGGGTTTGTCCCAAGGGCGCCGGGGCCGGCAGCAAGCCCTGCGGAGGCAGCCGGGAACGCTGCCCAGCGGGAAAGCTCTGCCTGGAAATCTCTGGGCCTTCGGCTGCATTTGTCAAAATCCCAAACACTTGCGTAAAAATAAACAGGGACTCTCTGGGCAAGTTTAACGGGGCGGCCGAGGCCGGCCCGGGGCCGCCCGTCCGNGGATACTTCCCTAGGCCCTCTCTTTAGGAATGGCTGGCCAGCCTCCCCACACGGCTCTGTGACCTCTGAGGCTTGACCACTGCTCAGCCCTGGTGTAATAGAAGACATCTTGAAGATATTAACTTACGCATCTTTGCACTCTTAAAAAAAAAATAAAAATTAACTGGGAGATTTCTGCTACAATTATTCCATGAAACTGCACGTACCTCAGCATCACCTGCGTTGCCAGTAACCCCCAGTCTGGACACGGCCATTGAGCAGCAAGTGCGAGGCCACATTATCTGTTTCTTTGTGTGACAGGTTAATTCTACAATCCATTATTTTCATGGGCAATAAATTTCACAGGGAAGCTCATCTCTTGGTAACTCTGTGAAATATTTCTCCTTGCTTTTGCCTTCACCTAAATGATATGGCTGTTGTGAGTCAAGTGCTGATAACATCCCCCTGTCCTGACCCAGGGCAGTACCACGGGTAATAAACATTTCTGACAAAATTTTTCAAACACAATTGCAGCCTCCTTGTCACAGCCTATTTTCAGAAGACAAGGCTTTCCTACAAGCTGTTTTACAATTCTACTAAGAGATGTACTCTGAATAACAGACCTGAGTACTTGTGAACATTCTACAGAGATGTCATGCAGCTGGGGATCAATTAGGATGTATAAGCCCGGCACGGAAAAGGCGTGACAAAATCGACAGTGTTAATGCCTTGGCAATCCCATTTTATACAGCAATCCATGTGTTAAGAGTATTTTGTCCACATAATTTTTAAGGTACCCAGCAAAACCATTTTTCTTCAACTTACTTGATAGAATATACATCATCCAGACGTTGATTAAAATCTGAAAGTAAGAGGAATTTAATTTACAGTTTAAATTTCAATAGACTTATGGGACATTTATTTAAATATTGTGAGAAAAATAATTTTCCTAGGTTAAAATCCAGCTCCATGTGTTAAAGACAAGAGCTGTCAAGACCTTACTTCAGAAGTTCCATATCTTTGTGTTAATTATTAACCCATTGCTTCTCTGTCATTAATTAAAAGGGGCTGACTTGGACACTTTGTTGCTGGGCAACTATGAGAGAGATCAGCAAACTTTGTATGAATGATGAGGTATTGAATATCCCCAGCCAGGTCTCCTTCATATATCTGAATGCAATCTGATGTGGTCAAGTACAGCCTGATGTCCTTTCTTGGACTTTTTTTAAATAAAGCAAATACCTATGGTAATCAGCTAAACCTTTTGTTCAAATGCTAAAAAAAAAGGAAAAAAAAAGAAAAAAAGAAAGAAAAACTAAAAAGAAAAAAAGGCGAAAAAAATGAAAACAACTGAGCAAGGTTCACATAGGGCGATTCAAAGGGATAATTAGGTAACAGAAATACTAGTGTTGACATAACAACATTACTTCTAAAACAAATATAATTACTCTCTCCTGCAGTATTAACTGAAAATCACAAGAGCTGTGCAAATAGCAATACAGTGAATAACAGAAGGAAGGAGCATTTCTTTCAGAAAGGTGCAAACTGGAGTATTTTTCTACTTATTTCGTCCACCTAGCTGGTAGTACAGACTGATCTTTTTGCATTCTATACCATGCACAGTGCTATTTTACTTCAAAACTGAGCACTTGAAGGGATTAGTGTTTGTTGATTGCTTTCATGAGATAATATAGCCACGTTCTCCTCTATGCTTTTTACCCATAATCTTTTATTTCCAAGGAGAAAATTCTGATTAGCACTATGCTTTGAATAGCAGAATTATTTCCTAGAGTGTGACAATTGTGTAATCATTCAAATAAGCCAGTAAACAAGCCGGTACAAATTTATCCCCAGCATAACGATTCTGATTCAGTTGAAATGAAAACAGTCAAAAATCCACAGTAACAGAGTTAAATTCCCTTGGGGGTTCAACAAGTGAAACCTCTCAGGCTGGAAATACCTGTTTTAATGCATCAGCCTTACAGAATATGCTGTGTTAAAACACAGGAACATAGAGACCAACGAAACCAGTTCACAAACAAGCTGAAATTGCTTCAGTGAATATAAAGCAGAATTAACATTGTAGCTCATATAGGCATCTGGGCGTGGAAATAAATTATGAAAGTCGAAGTTTTAATAACTTTTTTTTTCAGAGATGAGCTGAACCTTTAATGGTTTAAATTAGAACAGAAAATAAGCATGTGACCTTTCAGAGAGACATGGGGGGCTTGTAGAGCACTGAAGTCAGAAAAAGCAGTGATCATACAATTTCTGTTACCTGGTGGTTTATGCAATGACAAAGTCATGGCCAGAATGGCTTTAATTTAATGCATGGTTAGAAGACCAAGAATGCACAATACACCCTAGAGCACTCCTGCACCACAGCTGAGATGAAGACTCTATGGCTGTACCTGGAATATTGCCCAACATTAACTGCTACTTTGTTTGAAGAGCTCTGAAAAATGTGAAAGGACTTCCAGAAGGACTTAAAAGAATTATATAAAGCCCAGGGAACCTAGTAACAGAAGAACTTCAAGCTACTTAGTTTGTTGAAGAGGAAGCTCAGAGTTGATTCAATTGAAGTATCTGTTTAGAAGAGTTCTAATAGTCAGAGGAAAGGAAGATTCTTTAGCTGGAAACTAGGCCAAATAAAATGAGAACAGAAATAGTCAGAGGAAAGGAAGATTCTTTAGCTGGAAACTAAGCCAAATAAAATGAGAGCAGAAATAAACCACATTTTTCACAGTGAGCATAATTAACTCCTGGAATTACCTACTCAGGAAGCAGGCATTTTCTCCATCATTCTTAGTCTATCTGGAGCAGGTATGAGCTTTGCACAATAGTGTTTGGAAAGAGACATACTGAAACCTGCTGAAAAACATTGCTGCAGCCTGTCCAAACATTGAAACTGCCAGCTTGCCCAGATGCAGCAAGAAAAGCTCGTGATTCAGTATGAACTGCCTGCTGCTGCCTACTATTACTGACACCAGTGGGCTGTGTAGAAGCTGTTTCAAATCTTCCCCTGGTTGACAAAGCTGCGAGGAGTAAGAAGAATATGTAACTTAGATCTAAAGGTTCCAGTGCTCTGCCACAGGACCAAGCAGGACAACAGGTACTCTAAGAGCCAGCCTCAGCAGCCCCTTTGGACCTCCTCTTTCCCATCACAGGGGGCTTCAACCTCCCAACCAGCACGACCCTGACGCCAGCCACATGATATGACTCTACCTCAGGAGCCATACTTGAGTTGTCTGCACGCTTTACCAGGCCCAGGAGTTACCCTCTGACCAGCCCTCTCTATGTTACTCATATAAGGAGAGGACATCCTGTGAATTTGGTTGGACAAAGAGGCAATGTGTGGAAAGGGGACATGGGGAAGAGGGTTACTTTGAATATGTGTTGTTGTGATGCTTGAGAGGTATTGCTGTTGGGAGTTCTGTAATGAGATAGGAAACATCTGTAGCTGCAGTAGTGGGCAGATGTGTTAACACTCCCTGCCTGCACGTAAGTGACCATCACATGAATCATCAGCACCAGGGTGCAAAGGCAGGAACCAGGAGAGCCAAAGACCTTCTGAAGAAACCTCCTGCCAGGCGTAAAGGAAATAGAAGGCTATTTAAGTATCTCTCCTGAGTTCAGAAAGCATAGAGAGTGCTTAAAATGTTCTGGTGAGTATGTGAATAATTCTTGGAATTACACAGATTCACTCAGAACTGAACAAAAGTGTGATCAAATCTGTGGGACTCAGCTGGACCATCTCACAGCCCCGGGACAGTACCTACCTGGGAAACCAGCACAGCTCCATGGCAGAGCAAGGTATGACTGTAAAATATGAGTTGGTTGTGTTGTATAAAATTTTCTAATTGAAATGTCAGTGCAAAGGAGATATTCGACAAGGAAACTTCAACGAAACTATTAACATTTGGTAAGACTATAAATAAGATGAAGTCTATGAGACCATATTAATTAAATATTAATTGAATTATACAAGGCTGTACTCTTTGTATATTCTGCATAAAATAATCTCCTTTGCAGAGGGGGGAAACTTAAGTTCTTGTTAACAAGAGATTACACTGGGACCAATTATTAGAAGCTTCTAAAAAGGAGTACTGCATTTACAATTCTCCTGTGTAAATTCAATGACAGTTCTTCTCTCTTGACCTATAATTTTGATTTCAGATAGATGTAGTCTTCTACATTACTTATTTCTGAAACTTTAACTTTAAAAAATCTTCTCTTTTAGGTATTTGTCTTGGTTTGAAAGACAGGTGTCTGCCAAGGAAGGCAGGAACTTCCCTTGGAATGGAAAATATTACCCCCTTCCCTCCAAATTATTGTAATTTGAAATTAAGGGAATTTCAGGGAAAGGTATGAGAAAAGGAATAACAATTAATTACTAGAATGTGTATGTATAACAATGCAAAGAAACAACAACAATGGCAGCAACAACAAACAAAACCAGAAACACAGTAACAGTAACTTCTCTCAGCGGTCAGGCACTTTCCTCTCAGAGAGTGTATAAGAGAGTTTCTTGACATGGAGATATTCACCTTGAGATACTTCCCTGGGATTGAGAGAAATTAGGAGATTCTCTGCACACCACCATCATTCATTGGTAAGTGACATTGACTCCTCATCTGTACTATTTCTTCTCTAGCTGTAACATAGGTACCCTTTATTATTGTGCACTGTATTTTATCAAATACTAGTTCTTTTTGTGTTATCCTGTGTAGTAAATAGTCTGTTTTCCTTGGTCTCCTCTATAAATAACTCATGTTGTAGTAGGCCTGATTGGCCATTATAAAGAACTTGCAAGCAAGAGTGGGTTTTGGGGTACTAACCACCTCAATAAAGCTGCTGTCTACTGCCAGAAACCTGTCAAAGGCAGGGACTTGTCTAAGCTCTCCCTTCTCACTTCGTAACATACATACAACACAATTTTACCTCTTTGTGAAGATTCTGTGATTTCAACTTTTCCTTGGCATAAACCTCCAACTTGGCTCAGCAAAATAAGTTAAAACATATATTTATTTTGTATTTGATCTATTAAATTTAAAGGCCTAAATTTTGCCAACAGAAGCAGCTAAAGATGCTGGAAAGAGCTCTGCAAATTTAGTCTGACTGAGGTCAGTGGCAGTGGCCTTGATCTGCGCCTGAATTAGTCCAGCTGCTGACTGTGTGCTTTGAGCTCTGCCTCAGGCATTGCCCGCTCCGGACAAGCTGTTTCTCCCTGCCTGTGTCCTCCACAGCCTCCCTGGATGTGGGAGCCTCTGTCATTAGACATCTGTGGGTAGTCACCTGGAGTCACCAGGAGAGCTATCAGAAGTTCCAGACAGACCTCTGGAGGGGTTTTCTGTACTTGAGAGGCAGGCTGGAGGCTCACTACTGTCATGTAATCCAGGTATGCATTTCCTTATCCTGAATGCACCAGATGTGTGCCTGCTGATGTGAAGAAGTAGGGTTACACACCTCAGTACAAAGGAAAGTTCTATTAAGCTACTGTTTTCATGTCTTACGAGATGTCTAATAAGCTTACTTGGACAATTTAATGAAATGGGTTTCCAAATTCCCAGGTAATCTGTCTCAAACAGTGACCAATAACTGTAATGGTAAGGCCTGCATAAATAGTTTTTTTTACACAAATATCTGATACGTTGTCAATTTAAGCCTTGAAATTTACAAGTTATTTCAGTCAGGTCATTGTGGAAATAATTACAAGGAAATTTATTTGCAGGACAGCTACATTTTATAATAAGGGGACATATGCCTGGGTTTTATTTTTCTGAATCTACAAAATTTCCCAGTTGGGGCAAATTGAGCCAAGAACAAGACAATCCAAAGACATGCTAAGTCCCTTAGGAACACCAGCATAAAAACATGTTGCTGAAATGAACTGAGAGATAGCTCTTCTTAGTGGATAATATCAGTATTTCATAAAGTACTCTTAAATCCAATATGTTTTTAGGACAACTTATTAGTTTCTCACAAAAAAAAACCCATTGCATTCTGCTGTGAACCACGTAAGTAAATAATATAAAAATTTTCAATAATACAATCATCCCATCTTAGCAGTAATACATTATCCTGTTGTTATCAGATTAAGACTGGTTTTTCTCCTAACTAATCTGGTGGAAGGATTAAAACCTGCATATGCAAGTGAAACACGAAACAGCCAGAGGGAGAAAAGACAATTTGATAGGACAGATGGGCTGGGAGAATGACATGCAGTGTCCTACCATGGCTGGAAAGAAGAGTGGCAAGTCTGTCATGAAAGTGGATTGGCAGAAATATATTAACAATGGCACTTTGGCAGCCTGAAGGATCTGCTCTTCTTGTCTCCAGCTTTCCAGGATAAAGGTTCTTCAGGAGCTTTTGTATGAGGGCACACACAGATGACACAGATGATGAACTTCACAATGAACTGTCACAACTTGGAGTAGTTATGATACATCTCATCTACAAAAGTGCTTCAAATGTGGCCTTATGTGTAAGCAACTGGTGCATCAAATTGATGACTGTCTCTTCCCCAACATCTAACCATTTAGAGCTGTGATAGATGCTTATTTAAATGCACTTGCTAAAACCATTGCCTCCATGCTTAGCTCCCCTATCAGAGTAATGCCCAGTGGTATCTTTTCTCTTCTGCATAGTTTGTGGTGCTCAGTGCAGCTCTGTGCCCCTGGAAAGCCAACAGCAGCTGTGCAAGGGGCATATAGACTCAAAGATACTACATGCAGTTTCTGAATTACAGAGGATCAATATTAATTACATTTCATTGTTTTGACACTGTACTGGAGACAAAAAAAAGCTAAAAATAACTCTATTTTCCCTGTTAATCCTCTTCCTCCTTTTCAGTCTTTTCATTCCATTTCTCTTCCTTAAATGCCGGTTGCATACACAGGACTAGCTCAGAGGCATACCGAACAAAGTTAGAAAGAAAAATTTGCTTTATGTGGCTTTCAAAAGTCTTTGATTCTTGACTAATCTGAGTGGGGGTTGACCTCCCCACATCCCTGGAGCAGGGCAAAGACACCCAGGAACTGCCTAATTACCAGCTGTATATCTGAACTGTCAGATTTTTTCCATAATGCTCTTCCGTCTCTCTCCCCTCTGACAAGCTTCATTTTCACGCATCCTTTCTTATATTAATTTGAAGAGATGTTTTTTCCTATTGTCCTTTCAACATTTTTTCCTTCTTTATTTCTTCAGCTTCACCTTCTTTCTATCAAGACGATTTTTATTATACACACATGGTCATTCACCGCAAATTGCAGAAATCTAATGTGTAGCACCAGAAGTCTTCCACTGCTTCTCTGAGAAATAACACTAAACCATAATTTCCCACAGCGATCACTACTTCTTTACACAGTGAAGTATTTTCAGACACATAGTCTAGCATTTTCATTACTCTTCCACAAGAAGTCATTCTTTAACACTGTTACTCATACTCTGTTTTCTAGGTCTTCGCCTCCCTTTTCACTGACCTGTTCCTTACTCTTCCTTTGTGGTTCCATTTAATCATCATTTGCATTGTGTACAGCTACTGGCTTCTTTTCCCGCAGCTATTTTATTTCTGCTGGAGGCACCTATTTCTGCTGCATCTCTCCCTGAAAGTACCCCTCCTTCTACATTAAAAGTGGCAGTCTCTTTTAGAGACTTAATTAAACTGGAATATTTCTCCCAACAGCATTTACAGTTTCTGCAAGGGGACATCTTGCATTGCATGCAAGTGATAGGTCGCTAGAAAAGTTTCATTAAAAATAAAAAAAACCAAACCTCAGGTGTGATGCCACAGCGAGCAGGGGTGGTGAAGTNTTCTATCAAGACGATTTTTATTATACACACATGGTCATTCACCGCAAATTGCAGAAATCTAATGTGTAGCACCAGAAGTCTTCCACTGCTTCTCTGAGAAATAACACTAAACCATAATTTCCCACAGCGATCACTACTTCTTTACACAGTGAAGTATTTTCAGACACATAGTCTAGCATTTTCATTACTCTTCCACAAGAAGTCATTCTTTAACACTGTTACTCATACTCTGTTTTCTAGGTCTTCGCCTCCCTTTTCACTGACCTGTTCCTTACTCTTCCTTTGTGGTTCCATTTAATCATCATTTGCATTGTGTACAGCTACTGGCTTCTTTTCCCGCAGCTATTTTATTTCTGCTGGAGGCACCTATTTCTGCTGCATCTCTCCCTGAAAGTACCCCTCCTTCTACATTAAAAGTGGCAGTCTCTTTTAGAGACTTAATTAAACTGGAATATTTCTCCCAACAGCATTTACAGTTTCTGCAAGGGGACATCTTGCATTGCATGCAAGTGATAGGTCGCTAGAAAAGTTTCATTAAAAATAAAAAAAACCAAACCTCAGGTGTGATGCCACAGCGAGCAAAGGTGGTGAAGTGCCATGACTTTCCCAAAAGCATCCCCAACAGGAGGGAGCTGCTTTGGCACTGAGGCCAAATGAAGGCACAGGCACATACCCTAGGTGGTACAGCCCTCACTCACACATCCACAAGGCAGCGACCAGTGGAAAAGAGGCAAGAAGGGTCTTTTGTATGGGGTGCCAGCAATGACAGATTATTCCACGTGTGGAGAACCCAGGAACAAAACACAAAATGGAGAGTGAGGGTATAACTTATAGGTGGGGCTGGTAGGGGCGGGGAAAAGCCAGAGCCAATGGCATGAGGGCAAGGAGGCGGAGTAAGGGTGGAACAAATGTACAACAACAAACGGGGAAGTAGGAGGGGTGGGCAGCAGAACAGAAACCAATGGGACAACCAGGAGAAGGGAACTTTCTAGATGGGGACCAAACAAGGTAAAAAGGGGCAGGGGCCAACGGGCCAATCCAGAACACAGGAACAGCATACATTAACATAATAAAACAATGCTTTGTGGGAATGCTCCTAGTGCTCCTCACGTCTTAGGGGGTGATTTGGGACTTAGGGGCTGTCCCACCAGCAGACGTGTTTTGTCCCAGGGCCAACTGGCCCACTGGTCCTGACCAGTGCAGTCTCACACACTGCAACAATGTGACTCTTCTCCCTGTTTCAGCAACATGAATTGCAGTTGAGTTATTCCCATTTGTGTGAGGAAAAGAGAGGAGGATATGGCCCTTGAGGCACCAGTAGAGCCTGCAGATCGCCTGCACACATATTGGGACATAGTTTTTAAATACTGTAGTTGTAAGTAATATGGATTTCCAAATAATTGAGAAAACTGTAGATCCTTGTTCCCCTCCCTCCTCTTTCCTATTATTATTATTATTATCATTAACAAATGCATCCAGTCATGAATACAGGAGTGGCTTTCCAGTCCTTCCACTAACGTGGTGGCCACATTCAACCATGTGAATGATTCAGCAATCAGGAGTCCCTGTTTGTGTCAGAGATATTTCCCTGCTCTTACAGAACAGCTCTTTTGCCCAGGATGGATTTTGGTTCTTCATCAGTTTTTACTTACTTTGTTTTAATGGAGAAAAGTCTATTTTGATGAAAGGCAACATCCTGGACAGTGTGGTATGACTTGTCAGAAGCATATCAGTTTGCAATCAGATTGGGGCTGTGTAGCTGCAGGGATTTTTGTAGTCAGCAAGGTGACTACCCTAAATTTAATGAAAGTTGGGAATAACTGTTTAACATTACATTAGCTACAGTGTGCTGAAGCAAGGGAAGTCGTGGGCTGCAGCGGTAGAACAGATTAACAGACTGTCATTCCTCTCTCACCATGAGCTGGCATAACTCTGTGCTGCTACTGTCATCACTATTTGCCTCCCACATCAGTAGCTTTGATTCTGTGTCTCACAGCAAACCTGATTTCTAGAACGCTAGCTCATGTGCTTATGAGTGTTCACATAAGCATGTAAGTACCTTCATGAATGTTATCACAACTTGAGATCCATTAAAGTTTAAAGCATGTGCAAGACTAAGAACTACAGCACTTGAAAATAATAGACGTCTTCTGAATTAGGACCAGAGTTCAGAAATACATTCGGTGTAACAACCTAGCAAGGTTTAAGCTGAATGAGTAGGTCTTTGAACATCACCCCTCAAAATGTTATGGAAGTATCGGGCGAGCTGACACTTGAGGTATAGAAATGCAGAGCCTTTAAAAATGTGTAGAACTGCTTTTTTCTCCAATTATTCTAGCTCTTGTTTTTCATATTACATTTTAGCTACATAGTTGTTTATTTACATTTTCTATTTTTGTTATAGAAAAACATGGTGTATTTTGAGTTAGTATACAAAACAGCAGACATCTACAAGGAATATGTAAAATGCAAATCACAATGTTGAATACCAGTAGTTCAGGGAAGAAACTTAAACCAAAGTTAATTTTAAGGCTGCATCTTTCTCTTACATGTTTCTTAAAACTGAGTTAGTTCTTCACTCTGCTAAGAATTACTGATGCCATGGCAAGTCTCCATATTTAGTGATTTATTTTTCAGAATATTCTCCAGATAGCAACCTTCACCTGGCTGTGAGCCAGACAAATCTCTTTGTGTTTCCCTTCTTTCATGCAGCCTTTTAAAAATGCTTTGCTTTTAAGTTTTTAGCCTAGAGCTGTAAAAAGGCAACTTGAGACAATAGAGATCTCAGGATATGATGTGATTCATAGGAGACATACCAAATTTTAAAGGCACTTTCAGTCTGGAGCTTTAACAGCTTCAATTAAAAACTGTGTTTGAGCCCAAATAAATGGATCATTCTCAAAGACAATTGTTCTCTAAAGCTGGAGAAGCAACTTTTTCTAGAGCATATGCCAAGCTGTATTTTCTTTCTCAATTGAGAGGTTACGGGCAGCTCTAGTAGATCAATGGGAGCAGAGGGATGTTACTTCACAGAAAGGTGATACCAATCAACCAATTGGCAGTACCTTTCCTCTGAAGGACAGGGACTGCCTGTGTTCTCTAAATTCAGATTATTTCACTGGATTCAGAAGAAACTAGAAACTTTTGTCTTCCACAGCTGACAAATTTCAAATTGTAGAATTTCCCAGCACTGTCCCAAATTGCCCTGTGGGCCATTCAGAATAAGCTCCTGTGTCACTGTTGAACACTGGCCTTTAATATTACCGAAGGTAAGTGGATTATCATTGCTTAAGTAAGAAGTATTTTTGTATGCATAATCAATATGACAAAATTTAACATTCTCTCTTGATTTCAAATGCCAAACACTGTGATGCATAATCATGGAGGGGTTATCCTTTTTCTGATTCTCTTGTATGTGCTACATATCGCTTTTACCCCTAGCAGCAGTGAAAACAAAGTCAAACTTGCACAAATACCAATTCAGCGCTGAGCAACAGGCTGCATCCTATGTCCAGGCTTTCACTGGTCTCCAGCAATGGGGACTTGTAACAGCTGCTGATGAATCTTTACTGGAGAGTGATGGGGAAAAAGGAGAAGGAGACAAGCTGCTGAAATGATGATCATCGTCTGTTCTCCAGAGTTTCTTCTTGGGCATTGATTACCATTTTCACAATGCTTTCACCAGAAAGCCATGGCCAATATGCAGCATAGTTGTGATGAACTTTAATAATGACACAGTGCAGCGGAGCAGGTGTTAGGCCTCAGAATGAATTTCTGCTACACAGGAACATGCCAGGTCAAAGTAAATATGCCTCAAGTTAAGTGCTGCAAGGGAATTGTTTTTCTTCTCAAATCTTTTATTGTATGTCTGAATTACTGTTCATATTGCCAATGCAAACTTCAGAGACTGCTTTTCCAGACCCAGTGTTCCTGGAGCTGTAGGCTCTTCGACTCACTCAACCCTAAACCTAAGACTCACCCTAACCCCAGCATTAGCCATAACCCAAAACTAAGACTATGGGTTTCCAGAATAGAAAGATGTAGGAGCAGCAATGTTGGGGCTCTACTGGGATTGTCCTACCATGACATTTCCAGCCCTAGTGTTCCTGGGACTGTAAACTCTTTCACTATCTCAACCGTAACTCTAAACTGAATGCTTAACCTTACACTATCCCTAAACCCAGTTTTAGCACCCCCCCAAACCCAAGACTGTGGGTTTTCCAGATCAGAAAGACGTAGGAGCAGCAAGGTTGAGGCCTTGCCAGGATTGCCTTGGCTGCCTTTTCCAGCACTGGTGTTCCTGGAGCTCTTCGACTCTCTCAATCTTAATCCTAAACCTAAGCATAAACCTGACCCAAACCCTAGTCTTATCCCTAACCCTAAAATAAAACAGGTTTCCTAGCTCCTCCAACATCTTTCTGATCTGGAAAACTCATAGGATTGGGTAAGGGTTAGTGCTAGGGCTGGGATTAGGATTAGGATTAGGATTAGGATTAGGATTAGGATTAGGACCGGGATTGGGATTGGGGTTGGTATTGGGATTGGTATTAGGATTAGGATTGGGATTGGGATTGGGATTGGGATTAGGATTAGGATTTGGATTTGGATTTGGATTTGGATTTGGATTTGGGTTGAGTGAGTCAAAGAGAAGTGACTGATTAGGATTGGGATTAGGATTAGGATTAGGATTAGGATTAGGATTAGGATTAGGATTAGGATTAGGATTAGGATTAGGATTAGGATTAGGATTAGGATTAGGATTAGGATTAGGATTAGGATTAGGATTAGGATTAGGATTAGGATTAGGATTAGGATTAGGATTAGGATTAGGATTAGGATTAGGATTAGGATTAGGATTAGGATTAGGATTAGGATTAGGATTAGGATTAGGATTAGGATTAGGATTAGGATTAGGATTAGGATTAGGATTAGGATTAGGATTAGGATTAGGATTAGGATTAGGATTAGGATTAGGATTAGGATTAGGATTAGGATTAGGATTAGGATTAGGATTAGGATTAGGATTAGGATTAGGATTAGGATTAGGATTAGGATTAGGATTAGGATTAGGATTAGGATTAGGATTAGGATTAGGATTAGGATTAGGATTAGGATTAGGATTAGGATTAGGATTAGGATTAGGATTAGGATTAGGATTAGGATTAGGATTAGGATTAGGATTAGGATTAGGATTAGGATTGAGTGAGTCAAAGAGAAGTGACTGGTTAGGGTTAGGGTTAGGGTTAGGTTAGGTTTAGGGTTTGGCTTAGGGTTAGTGTCAGGATTAGACCTTAGGGTCAGGGTAAGGGTTTGGGTTGGCTTTTGGTTTGGTTTAGGGTTAGCGTTACAGTTAGGGTTAGGGTTAGGGTTAGCTTTTAGGTTTAGGATTAGGTTTAGGGTTGGCATTAGGGTTGGGTTAGGGTTAGGGTTAGGTTTGGCTTTTGGGATAGGTTAGGGTTCAGGTTAGGATTCGGGTACGGTTAGGGTTAGGGTTTTTTTCCGGTTGGGATTCGGCTAGAGTTTGCATTATGGTTTGTTTAGGGTTAGGGTCAGAGTTAGGGTTATGTTTAGGGTTGGGATATGGGTTTGGGCTAGGGTTGGTGTTTTGGTTAGGGTTGAGTGAATCAAAGGATCTACAGCTCCAGAACACTAGGGCTTGAAATGGTATGCCAAGGCCATCCCAGCTGGGCCCCAGCATTGCTGTTCCTACTTCTTTCTAAACTCGAACACTAGTGCGGATGGGGAGTTTATGTTTAGGCTTAGGTTTAGTGTTAGGGTTAGGGTTTAGTGAGTCAAGGAGGGTACAGCTCCAGGAACACTACTACTTGAAATGGCACACCAAGGCCATCCTGGCAGGGCCCCAACATTTCTGCTCCTACATTTTTCTAACCTGGTAAACTTAAAGGTTTTGCGTTTTTTTAGGTCTATTGCTTGGGTTAGGGTTTGTTTAGAGAAATGGTTCAGGTAATAATTATGTCAGTTGGTTACGGGCAGTGTTTTGTGTAGTTGTTAGCAGTAGGACTGGGGTAGTGGTTTGGGTAGTGATTGTGGTTATTCGTTACAGGTCAAGGTTCTGGTAGCGGTTACAGTAGCGGTTATGGATATCAATTATGGTAGGGTCACCCCTCACCCTGAAGCTATCCCCTGAGCCACAGCACTGTCCTTGCCTCCCCGCAGTGAGGTCTTCCTTACTTACTGCATCCTCTTGCAGATTCAGTAGACATCCTGGACATGTTATGTAGGTTCAGGTATTACAATGGTAGCATGAGCTGCTTCTTGCCAGAGACAAAGGAAGTGAAAGGAGAGAAAAAAACCCCAACAAACAAACAAAAAACACTCAGCCTTGGGAAAAATAGTTTCCTGACTCAAATGTGTAGCTTAACACAATTGCTTTATGCAAAAGCTTGTCACATGGGAGTACCAAAACATTTTGTTTAAGCAAGTATAGCATACTGTACCATAATATTAGTCTTGGCTGTGCATTTGTCAGGGGAGTTCATATCACCATGAATCACTTTTTATGTTTTGTTTAAAGTTTTATGTTGGGCAACCCAGAGTGAGAGACATGTTCTTGTCAACTCAGGACTGTTCTCATTTCTATGATTTAAGCTTCAAAATGGAAAGTCCCTAAAACTGCTGTAGAAGTTGGATTCCATGCCTTGATGCACCCTCACCTCCTATGAGATCTTTGCTTGCTTGAAAATTTCCTGTATGAAAGTAAGTGTAAAGCTGGATGGATTGTTGCAATAATACTGACCTGTGCCTGGATGAGGGTTTATCTCCTAGCAAAATGCATATGATGCATTCCAAGGTTACTGAAAAATGAGACACTGCCAATGGAGAGGCCTTTCTGTCCACAGATTCCTTTGGTCTTTTCTGCCATACATCTTTCTTTTCTTTAAAAAAACCAAACCAAACCAAACCAAACCAAACCAAACCAAACGAAAAAAAACATCCACCCAAAAAGACTCCACCCCAACAACAAAAAAAAAGCAAACACAACCTAGGGACAAAACCCAGCAAGTCAAAGCAGCCAATTAATAAAAGGAAGAATTACTCTAGGTCACGGGAAATGAACTGACCTGTGTCTCCTGACAGACTACTCAGCTGCCAGAATAACTGCTATAGCAAAGTTTATGTATGTTTCAAAACAAAGTTTTNGGTTAGGGTTAGGGTTAGGGTTAGGTTAGGTTTAGGGTTTGGTTTAGGGTTAGTGTCAGGATTAGACCTTAGGGTCAGGGTAAGGGTTTGGGTTGGCTTTTGGTTTGGTTTAGGGTTAGCGTTACAGTTAGGGTTAGGGTTAGGGTTAGCTTTTAGGTTTAGGATTAGGTTTAGGGTTGGCATTAGGGTTGGGTTAGGGTTAGGGTTAGGTTTGGCTTTTGGGATAGGTTAGGGTTCAGGTTAGGATTCGGGTACGGTTAGGGTTAGGGTTTTTTTCCGGTTGGGATTCGGCTAGAGTTTGCATTATGGTTTGTTTAGGGTTAGGGTCAGAGTTAGGGTTATGTTTAGGGTTGGGATATGGGTTTGGGCTAGGGTTGGTGTTTTGGTTAGGGTTGAGTGAATCAAAGGATCTACAGCTCCAGAACACTAGGGCTTGAAATGGTATGCCAAGGCCATCCCAGCCGGGCCCCAGCATTGCTGTTCCTACTTCTTTCTAAACTCGAACACTAGTGCGGATGGGGATTTTATGTTTAGGCTTAGGTTTAGTGTTAGGGTTAGGGTTTAGTGAGTCAAGGAGGGTACAGCTCCAGGAACACTACTACTTGAAATGGCACACCAAGGCCATCCTGGCAGGGCCCCAACATTTCTGCTCCTACATTTTTCTAACCTGGTAAACTTAAAGGTTTTGCGTTTTTTTAGGTCTATTGCTTGGGTTAGGGTTTGTTTAGAGAAATGGTTCAGGTAATAATTATGTCAGTTGGTTACGGGCAGTGTTTTGTGTAGTTGTTAGCAGTAGGACTGGGGTAGTGGTTTGGGTAGTGATTGTGGTTATTCGTTACAGGTCAAGGTTCTGGTAGCGGTTACAGTAGCGGTTATGGATATCAATTATGGTAGGGTCACCCCTCACCCTGAAGCTATCCCCTGAGCCACAGCACTGTCCTTGCCTCCCCGCAGTGAGGTCTTCCTTACTTACTGCATCCTCTTGCAGATTCAGTAGACATCCTGGACATGTTATGTAGGTTCAGGTATTACAATGGTAGCATGAGCTGCTTCTTGCCAGAGACAAAGGAAGTGAAAGGAGAGAAAAAAACCCCAACAAACAAACAAAAAACACTCAGCCTTGGGAAAAATAGTTTCCTGACTCAAATGTGTAGCTTAACACAATTGCTTTATGCAAAAGCTTGTCACATGGGAGTACCAAAACATTTTGTTTAAGCAAGTATAGCATACTGTACCATAATATTAGTCTTGGCTGTGCATTTGTCAGGGGAGTTCATATCACCATGAATCACTTTTTATGTTTTGTTTAAAGTTTTATGTTGGGCAACCCAGAGTGAGAGACATGTTCTTGTCAACTCAGGACTGTTCTCATTTCTATGATTTAAGCTTCAAAATGGAAAGTCCCTAAAACTGCTGTAGAAGTTGGATTCCATGCCTTGATGCACCCTCACCTCCTATGAGATCTTTGCTTGCTTGAAAATTTCCTGTATGAAAGTAAGTGTAAAGCTGGATGGATTGTTGCAATAATACTGACCTGTGCCTGGATGAGGGTTTATCTCCTAGCAAAATGCATATGATGCATTCCAAGGTTACTGAAAAATGAGACACTGCCAATGGAGAGGCCTTTCTGTCCACAGATTCCTTTGGTCTTTTCTGCCATACATCTTTCTTTTCTTTAAAAAAACCAAACCAAACCAAACCAAACCAAACCAAACCAAACGAAAAAAAACATCCACCCAAAAAGACTCCACCCCAACAACAAAAAAAAAGCAAACACAACCTAGGGACAAAACCCAGCAAGTCAAAGCAGCCAATTAATAAAAGGAAGAATTACTCTAGGTCACGGGAAATGAACTGACCTGTGTCTCCTGACAGACTACTCAGCTGCCAGAATAACTGCTATAGCAAAGTTTATGTATGTTTCAAAACAAAGTTTTTGTTTTGAAAACATTTCCTGCTACAGTAGACTGTTTGGCCCTGAAGCCTCTGTTTTACTGTTTTTCACTGTCAGAAAGTGCATGGATTTGCATTACTTGTATCGACACAGCAGCAGTCAGCAATATTTTAAATATCATCAAGGCACAGGGTGTCAATGACATCAGTTCTGACTGAGTAGAAAATTATTTCTGTTAGCAACTTTTGCCAAGTATATTTTCTTGAAAAACACTACCCATTCCTGTACTCATGTGTCTACTCAGCACAATTGTTTTACCTGTGAATACCTGGGCTGCTTCTAAATAAGCCACAGTAGCATGGAGTTCCATATCTGATAACTAACCCCACCTTTTCTGTAGTGTTGGCTCATCTGCCTTTGCTCCATACACAGTGTGCAGCACGGACACACTCCTACAGATAAGCTCACATGGTGTTGATGCCTTTCCTTGGTCTTAAAATCAAGAGGCAAGCACAGTTAGAAGGGAAAAAGGGATTTTACCTTGGTATTTATTCTAAGGATCTTTTGGTCCACTACATCTAGGTCAAATGCACCTCAATGCACATCGCAATGCACACACCCCAAAAGATCTGGTATATGGTCTATGGATGCTGAAAAAGCTTTAGCAGAGAAATTCTCCAGCTCTCTGCAGCATTTTGTGAGAGCTCTGTCTTTCCCATACAAATTATCTAAAACAATGTTACAGTTTTGTAAACTCCTTGCACCTGCAGGTTGTTTTGCAGAATTGTTATGGTTTAACTACAAAAATATTTAGAAATGGGTGTCTTAGAACTTGGCCAATCCCCTCAGGGGGTGGTTGGCCAAAGTACCAATTACCTTATGCCATTTGACACACTTTTGCAAACTAGCATATAAAAAGCTTTCGGTTAATTTAATAAAGCACTTCCATATATCCTGGAGCCTGGACTCTGTGCCGTTTCTCTACCCGTCTACTCTGCGACCATGACATAGGTCTCACTAATTAGCAGATCTATCAAAGATTCCCCAATGAGAGGCTGGAGTGAGCCCCCCTCCCCAGGGAACCTTCCCCTGGATGGATCTATCTTAGTTTACAAAATGTGTTCTGGAAAGGACCTTGGGGTCTGGGGCACACTGATCCCTAACTACAAAACCTCTAAAATGTTTAGTCTCCTAGCTTAACAAACAAGTCCAAGAATGTAGGCAGAAAGCAGTAAAGAATACAGAAGTTGTAAAAAGGTATAAAAGGGGTTTAAAAGAAAAGGCAAAAAATCATCCTGGCATCAGTGTACTGCAGGTATGATTGTATCATGGGTTGGTAACAACAGCTGTGGTTACAGTTCTCAGGGCAGACTAGCAACCAAAGCAGGGACAACAACATATACCAAGACAATAAAAACTGACTCAGTTTTACACTCTTAATTGTTTGGTCCCTCCCCAGAAGCCTATCTTGTTCTTCCCTTCCATGACAGCAAGAACATGAACCTTTCCCAACTGTGAGGAACTGAAGACAGCATCACTGTATTGGAGCCATGGAGTGACTCAACATCAGGAGGACGTACATGACATACAGGAGAATGCCTCTAGGCATGAGCTGATATATGAGTTATGAGCAATGCAGCTGCTTACCACTTGCTGACCCAGCCTGTCCCCCAGTGACTGGCCCCTCCTGGCCAACTACCCCCGGTTTATATACTGAGCATGGCGTTCTGTGGTGTGGAACATCCCTTTGGCCAGGTTGGGTCACCTGTCCTGGCCATGATCCCTCCCAGTTTCCTGTACAGTTCCTCACTAACAGAGCGTGGGACAATGAAATGTCCTTGACTTGTTATCAACACTACTCAGCAACAGCCAAAATATCAATGTATTTTCAACATTGCCCTCATACTGAATCCCAAATACAGCATTGTACCAGCTACTAAGAATAAAATGAACTCCGTCCCAGATGAAATTAGGACAATTGGATATGCAATCTTTTACATATTCATATAGAACCTCATTACCATGCAAGTTGACCACTTAGCATTTTTTTGTGCCTTTACCATCATAAAAAAACTCTGGAACATGTAAAAATTATTGCTGTTGTATAAGAAGAGGATGAATAGAATTATGGAGGGTCAGATTCAGCTCTTGGGTCCACCTCAGTTTGTAGACAGCATTTAGATGCAGAAGTCTGATACCATGAACTTCAAAACTCTGCCTTGTACACCTAGTGCCTGAGTCCATAGTTATCAGGGTTTTAATAGTGAAGGTCCCTTGCCTACAGTTCTACTTTTGTGAATAAGTGGAACTGCCTTGATCTCTTGAGGCCTAGCAACTCACACCACTCATGCTCAAGCTGACTAGGATCTAAAAATTTTGCTTTTATCGAGTGTATCCATTGAGCGACATCTCTGGAATACATGGTCTAGATGGTTATGGTACTTATGAAATGAGCATCTGGATTCTGTGCCTCACTGCTTATGCAAAACAAAGTTCTCCTTTCCTCTCTTTGCTCTTTCCTTCCCCATGAGCTGGGACCTTGAGTTATGCAGGTGCACCAGTGCTTTTACCTCCTTTTTTTGAAGCAACTCCATTTGGCAAACAAGAACCAAGTATTCACTAAGAAAAAGAGATAAAATTATTTTAAATTAAAAAAAAAAATTGTCCTTGAAGACTTGATTAAAGCAACAACTGGAATCCAGGTATACCACACTACCAAGGAACAGCTTACTTGCCCTCCAGTTCGTTTGATCTTTAAATTCTATCAGTACAAAATACTACACATTCTGGAGGAGGAATAGTTTCTCCTTCTCATCCCATCTTGACGCATTTGTACGTCCCTTCCTCCTACCCTATACATTAGAACCTGGGGACAGGAACAGTCTTAGGCAGTGGGCAGAATTCTAGGACTCAAGACAGTAAGTTTAAAGAATTGAAATGATACTTCTCTCTCCTAGATGAGTTCTCCAAACACTGACGTCTTATATAGAGAAGTGTCTGTTTCTCCTTATGTTAGAATAAAGGAATCATTTTTTCTCTAACACTTGCTAGATGCTTAATCCCCATGCACCTATGGTACATAGCTCTTCATATTGTATTCTTCTTCAGAGGATGCACTCATTAAAGTCTTAGGCATTAGAAAAAAAGCAAGTTGTTTTAAGTATCTGGACCAAATCTTTCACAGAACCTTTCACAGAGTACTCTGAGTTGGAAGAGACCCACAAGGACCATCAAATCCAACTCTTACTCTCATACTGAGATTGAACCCACAACATTGGCATTATTAGCACAACACTCTAACCAACAAATTAAATGGTTTGTATAAAATCCTGTAGGATATCTGTGTGAGCACAAGAACTGGACCTACATTTCCAAAGGCCTAAGCAACTGCTGAGGCTGGTGAACACTCTTCCTATTTCTGGCTGATACTGGATGTGTCTGCTTGCTGTGTGAATTGCCTGGAGCAGTGTGTGGTTTCTGCTAAACAAGAGCAAAAGAGTCAGGATTCAAGTTGTGCTGAAGCCTGTTTGCTTACCTATAGTGATAGCTAAGGCTGTAATAATTGCCTTCTCATTATGACTGAGAGTGGGACAGCTGCTCTTTTAACAGATCACCAAACATGTGCAGAGGCATGGAGTATTTTACTTCCTGAAGCCACCTGTCCCATACTTTGCCAAGTTACCTGCCAAAGAAGAAAAACAGCAGTGCTTTCACTTGCTCTGTTTTTGTCCAAGATTTATTTGTAATAAAAAAAACCCCGATTTCTACTTCATAAAAACAGATTTATCTTTAATTTCCTTTCCTGCTTTGATGGAAAAATAGGGTGGGGGAGAAAGCAATAACCCATCATTTGTCTTCAGTTACTAGTTGCTGTTTCTGAGAATTTAGCAGCCCGTGTGAAAAGGCTTTAAATCGTGGAAACCTATTTCCTGTGTGCCTTTGCATTACTTCAGAAAATTCACCATAATGACTTCTGGTCACAGCATTTCCTGATTGCAGGATTCCAACTTACTCCTGTACACGAGAGGGCAAAAATACAGTGTTTGTGGTTGGATTGCCCGGGAAAGCTGCACCTGCAGGGAGAGGCATGGGGCATGTGATTGCTTTCCGGAACAGTAGAGCTATTAGCTTCGTGGCAAAGGCCTAGAGCTGGAAAGATTGTTCATTGAGTTGGGGGAATTGTTTGACTGCTGAAGTCTGCCATACGCCTGAAACATTTGTCTGCCTTCCTCTCTGTGATTACAGTTATTTCATTAAATAAAGCAGGAGAGCTACAACATTTACAGTGTAAGCATTCTCATCTGTGGCCTTTTCCTTTAAAGCATCATCTGTCATATGCCTTAAGCTAAGAGCCATCACCTTAACCAAAAGGTCTGATGAAGCTGGTATTTCTATCTAAGCTACACTTTTATTAATTTGTACCTCAGAAAGCAAATGCAAACCTTGGTTCAGCTTTTGTTATTGTTGTTATTTTCGTTTGTTTGTTGAAAAAATATTGCCTAACTATTATTAGTACAAGTTGAGTTATGATTACTCATGAATGGAAGGCAGGTCACTGAGTCCAATCTCAGTAATTTTTTCCTCATACCCTCTTAACAATGAACCTCTCAGGCTGTTCACATATAAACACTATCCATAGCTTGCACTACAGAGGGGAAATTCCCTGCTAGGCAGATCCTTACAGCCATACAGCCTGGATCTATCAGCAGAATGGTGAAAAGTAGACATAAGGGAAGAAAGAGATCATGCAGAATCGAGTAGGTCAAACCTCTGTGTTCTAGGTAAGCTAATGAGAGAGAATGCACGATCAACACAGCAGTAGTTGTTCTCTCGTATGTGGGACTGTGGGAAATATCTGTAAGGCTTGTTTTGGTCTAAGACACAGGGAAGGAAGGAAAGGAAGGAAGGAAGGAAGGAAGGAAGGAAGGAAGGAAGGAAGGAAGGAAGGAAGGAAATGTTCACACTATGGGCATGAATATCTAGGAAAGGAATGTCCAGGAATAATAGGGTAAGTTGTTCTCCCTCTTAAAGCAGAACTGCTGATAACTATGCATGCATGACTATAGAAAGAAATAACTGAAAATAGGTACTGTTGAAGAGAATACAGCCTTCTCATCTTTAATTTTTAACAAAAAAAGATGTTTTCTGCTCTGAACAGGTTTTCACATAGCTGTGAAGGTCTGAGCTCTGGTGTAATTAAGTTTTGTTAGTGCAGTTTGAGGTATAATGAGTCACTGGACAGTGAGGTTGAGGTAGAGGACAGTGCCTTCTCAGAGAACTTCTTGTGCTGTTTCATGTCTAGATGTCATGATTTAGCTTTTCCTTCTCTTTTCCATTTGGTCTTTTGCTTGTGTGATTTGTAATAGGAACATCACAGCACTGGGAAGGAATCTCACAGGTCAAGTCCAGGCTCCCACTGTTATCAAATATTGTTAGAACAATCATAATTCTTGCCAAACTGTGCAGTATGAATCACTTGATGTCCAGTCTTAACAAATGGTTATTATTTGTGGAGTGAGAGTCCTGCCAGTTTGAAATGAGTCTGGAATCCTCAGCTGGAAATGAGGGAAGAGGAGAAGCCAGCTGAATTAAACTAAAAAGATCTCATCACGTTGCAGCTGTTGCAATGTAAGAAAACCACTTATCCAGGAGGCAAAATAGTTTCAAAAGGCTGGATGCTTGCAAAAAATCTACTGCTCCACCTGCATAAGGAGTGTGGGAGGTTCTAATAGCTAATGACGTAATTTATTGATTTTCTGAGACTAAAGGAGCTACTCTATAGCTAGCAATTTCTGTAAGTCAGCACACAAAATAGTGCTGAGATTGAATGACTTTGCAGGATCACCTGTCCACAAAACCACCAGTGATTGCAAAGCTGTTCTGCTGCCATAGCAGAATCAAATGGAAAGTACCTTTTTTTTCCAGCATGCAGCTGGATTAGGAGTTTGATGGAACATCATGAGTTTAGCAATTCCTCACATCAAAGCAAGGGGCAGAAACTGCAGCAGGAATAACATGGGCTCTTTGGAATGGCACACAGCATAGATTATACAGAACCAGACTGAGCACCATGGTGTGTCTTGGGGGAGGTATCAACAACATTCACAGGTACTGGGATCTCACTGGGTTCAAAACCCAGCAGCTTCTATTTGTATAAAGACAAAACACTACAATTCCACTGAGCTCCTGCTAACATGCTTGTTATCTAAATTGGAGGAAAAAATAGTCCACCACAGGTGCTTGAAATGTTGTTAATCCTCATTTCAAAATATATGTTAGTGTAGGATACACAAGCTGAGGCAACTCCAGACATTGATTTGGGCCTCAAAATACATTAATAATTGCTGAGTCATGGCAGAGAGACCTGGTAAAGCTGTCAGGTAGGTGCAGCAGCATCACACAAAAAAGATACAGATCAGGCAGAAGGAGTAAATGGACACTCTGTAAGGGCATCCATTAAGTTCGGGAATCCAACTGTAAAGGACTTGAATTTTACAATATATAACAAAACCACTTTCAAATGAAACTTGATTCAAGGTTTGCTGCATTTATATTTCAAAGCAGAAAAAGTTGTGAAAACCAGTAAAAGAAGAAAAGTTACAGAAAACTTGGTGCTTCTAAAGCCCCTACTGGAAAAGGCATTCTACAGAGCTTTCTAGAAGAATTAGCTAAAACTGATACAATATTTGCTAAACCTCTATGTTATGAAATGGAGTGATAAAGACAGGGAGAGAGAATTGGTTTCAATTGCCATGCTTTCAAACATTCCAAGGTTTTAAAGAAAATATTAAGCTCTACCCCTAAGCAAAAATTGTTGAAACTGCTGGACAATGCAGTTGACTGATGTCTTTCAGAAGGAAACTGGAATATATTGGGACAGATGAAACCTAAAATTATATTTGAAAAATAGGCTTCTTACAAACTCATCCAGTGTTCCACACTACTGCAAAAAAGAGGCAGACCACTAGACACAGAAGTCTAACTGGAATAAGATGAAACATGTTAGTTACTGTAGTAGTAATAAAAGGTGGGCTCACACCCATCTCTGCAATAATTTCAAGAACACCAGTAGCATGGCATGAAACCACCATATGTAAGCTGCAATTAAGGACATATTTGCCTTATTAGCTGGTGATAAGAATTTTCTCAAAGTATACTTAGGCTACTCCCACATAAAATGGAGACTGAAGAAGATAAGTAGTGTTAAGATACATTAGCTTTACCAAGGTATTTTGCTGTAAAACAGGCTGGTGTTTAGAACAAATGTGCTGCCTTTGCCAGTGAAGAATTCTTTCATTGGTTGCCTTTAGTGTGACAGAAACATTAACTTCGTATGCGTGAAAAATTTATATTGAAAAGCCCCCAAATGCACTGTGGGAATGTAAAAGGTTTTGCCACAGGTCACTGTCCTGTCGCTTAAATGTTCACACAAATAAGGCAATGGGCATGACCTTTGCTTTTGAAAGCCCAGTTATGCCATTCATGTCTGAGGAGTCTCAGTCGACAAGAAATCTCAACCTATTTATTATTTTACCATTTGAAGCAGGAGATAAAAGTAAGCAAGCAGCAAAAAAGGACAGTCTGTGTGTTTTGCTGCAGGATGAGTAAAACCCCAAGGAAATTGGGAATAATTAATTCCTCTTTAAACAACAGACTCTAGTATGAAAAAGGATTACTTCCTAACTCCCTGGTGACCACAGAGAACCATCACAGAGTATTTTTCATAAAATACTCAACTTCACAGGAGGAGCTGTTACAGTTTCTGCTTGACCTCTCCTCAGAATCGTACAGACAAGAGGTGAGCCTATCTTACCACAGGAGACAGAAAGAGCTCAGAGAACTTAATCTCAATGCTGCCACAAACACACTTGATGTCTGGAAATACACTGCGGGGAAGAGAAACACCGAAGAAAGGCCATTGATCAGCATTGGCATAATCACAAATATACATTGGTAGTCTACAACCTAACATAAATTTTCTGATAAGGCCAGTGAAAATGAATTACTTATTAATTGGCACACAGTAAGGTTGTGATGGTGAATGTAACACCTGTAATTCAATGACTGGAAGTTGCCTCCAGTTTGATATTGTTCGTCAGTGTGACAGCCTTCCCTTGAAAACTCTTTTCAACACAATTCCCTTCCCCTTTTTGTGTGGTCATATGCTTGTTGCAGTCAGGATTTGTCTCACTTATTCCTTTCAACTGCTGATAACCCCACTCTTTCCAGGGCCTCTCATCTTACAGTGATTCAATATTCCCTTTGTTAAGTTCAAGTTTATAAAAGGGATATTAAAGGGCTTAAATCCCTAGGTTCAAGTCCCTCAATTAATTGTTCCTCAAAAGCACCTTATGATTGCCATTGCTTTTATTCATTGATTTAACTGTGTAATTCAGGTACAATAATATAAAACAGGTAAACTGAGGCAACACCTAATATTTAAGATGGCAATACATACATAAAAAGGTTTGTTGAGCTGTAGGCACAGCTTACAGAGCTCAGTTCATATGAACTCCCACTAGTACAAGAAAAACTGAGGAGTAATAAGCTTCTCTTTCACAGCATAGAGATTATGTGGGTTCATTAATAAAACTATAATAAGATTTCAGTAGATGCAGGGTCTGTATAGCCTGAAAGAGCCAATGTGTATCAAACACATCCTGAATTATGATGAAACTGTGAAAAATTGCCTTCTTTTATGGATGGCAGCTCCTGAATAGAATGTGGATCACAGTTTTTATCTAAATGATTGTTTGAAATTATTTGAAAAACATCACATTATTGTCCTACCATCCTGCCATAATAATAATAGCATAAAGTTTGATCCAGATATTTAGCAAGCAAGGTATGTTTCGGGTCCAAATGTGCCCAATAACAGCCTGCCAAGCCACACAACAGCCATTTCCCTGGGTTTATCAAGCCCCTGTGAAGCCTCAGTAGAGGGCATGCCGCCATCAGATCCATTATTGTCCACACTGCTCAACATCTGCAGCATAATTTGTCACACTATAGAGTCACATTGCAACCATTATTTGAAGCCTTATTGACAGGTTCTTTTTGAGGAACCGAAAGTCTGTTCAGCAGAGTCCAAAGACAGGTTATTAAGTCAAAACCAAGAAGGTGACATTGTAGTATCAGTGAGGAATAAAATGTTATTACAGTGGAAATTCCACTTTTCACCTTTGTGGAATATCCCCCTGTGCACTGGAGTCATGCTAATGGAAAAAAAACCCTGCAGACAGATTGGACAGGATTATATACAATAGAACAACTGAACTTGTACCATTTTTCTGAAACTGCCTGAGTTGTATCCTCACAATATATTGAATAATGACTGAAAAACACAGCTATGAAGAAGGCTGCAGTATTTTCAGTATGACAAGGTTGAATGTAACTGCTTTATGGGAAATGAACAGCACCAGATTGGAGTACGAAATTCTGCAGATGAGTAGCAGATGGCAAATGAAGGCATGTGAATACATGCACCTCATACTAAGTCAGGCTAATTTACTAGAAATTTGTGTTCTGCTTTTACAAGTTTGCATTGGTATCAATTTTCTGTAAGTGTTCATTAAGAGTTAAAGCTGAATCAGATATTGCTCTCATATTGTTCTCCCTCAACTGCAAATATTTGCATATTTTTAAAGCACTCTATTAGAGTTTACCATGTTTCAAAGCTCACAGGCATCAGGCAGAGCAGCCCTACGGGTGTAGGTGCAAGTTTGTACACATCTACAAACTCACAGTATTTAGAAGTCCTGTAAGTAACAACTTTCCTTCATATTGGCTGTGTGCAGAATAAGCACAGTTTTAGCCAGATTGACAGCTCATTAATATAATGGTTACAATACATAATTATTTTTGGATTGTGATTAGAGGAATTCAGGATTCGCAATGCACAGCCATTTTAAAGAACCCATGGTGTTCTTTGGAGCCAAAAGAGACAACACAATAGTCAATTGAGCAGTCTTGCTTGAGTGTGATTTCTTAACATGCATCAGAAAAGCACAGAGCTTGGTGTACGTGGGCTCTTACATCTGCATCTGCTTTTATCTTTGGAGTACCTTCAGTCATTGTGAAGAAATTTACAGCTGATGTGTATTCAGGACAGAAGCCCAAATTAATGCATTTGGAACAAAGTGTTCTTGCTCCCATTCTCATAATGAAATTTGACTTGAATGGGAGCAGTGCTGGGCTCTCCACAGCTACTGATTATACATGTCAATATTAGACTGTTTCAGTGACGCTGTATTGTGCATAAGAATAAAGCATCATGGAGTTGTTGTGAGACAGCAGGCAACATAATTACATGCATTGCAAGTGAAATACAAAGCAAAATATAGCGCTATATATTAATAGCCCTTCTCAGCATTTCCTCATATCTGGACCTTTGTTTACTTAATTAGGAATTATTATAAAGTTAAATCTCTATTTATTTTTCTGATGATGGCCTTGTTCTGAACGTACATACACTGAGAAGCTCTTGTGGACATGACTGAGCAGGATATTGTATTTTATTTAATTTACTTTGGAGACTTCTGACACCAATTGCCAGCATGCTTGCAGTCCCAATCACATTGAAAATCTAACAGCATCATGATCTTAGAGCAACAGCCATGTGTTGTTCCTGCATGAAGAAAAAACACTGCCACCCTGTTCTGGTAGACTACAGGAGGCCAAGATACACTTCCCTGTAATTTCAGGTAAAGGAGAATGATTTTTTGTCAGAATTACATTATTTTAACAGGATATTAGAAAATATTTCGCACCTGTATCCACAGTAGTATGAAAGGAATATGTGAAAAATTGTTATCGATGTCTGCAAACAATAAGCTTAGCTAGTACAAGTGTTATTACTATCTGAGGTAATATCAGTCTTATATATTTATCCTCAAAATAAGGAAACAATCCTAGTCTCAGTTCATAAATGTGGAAAGCTAGCACAGAGATATGTAGTAGCCATCCTAATTCCACAAAGAATGTGGAAAAGAAGGAAACAAAGCCTGAGCTCTGAACTCAATCCATATTAGAATCTCTCTTCTCAGAAAGAATAAAAACCTACTCTTGCCATGTAACTACTAGGATATAAAATGGATTTTAAAAGTCCTCAATCAATAGCAGGATTTCTCATTCAATTTCATACCTCATCATAGGTATGAAATGCCTTGGACTTCTCATGATCAAATTTGATGTTCAAAATGAGTAACTAAATTTTAAGTTTTCTCCAATGCAAGACCCTTCATATTCTCATAAGATTAAAAAAACCACTTTTCCAGTTTAAATATCTAAGATCTAACAGGACAAAAAGTGTCAGGCTGGAGCAGGTCATCTGAATCAACCTGGGTGCTATGAAGGCTTCCAAATAGGTATTTGGCAACAGTGAGTGTTAATAGCAGAAATACAAGAGTATTTCATGGGCAAATGCAACAAGTGTCCTGTGATTCAGTAACAAAGATACATGGTCCCTGGCAGAGCAATCTCATGGAAACCAATGTGTTAGGAGTAGGTAATGATTGACTTGCTATTTACAGAGGGCTTCATTAGGCCTTTCCTGCTGTCTGTACTTTGTCTTTCAGTCGTTACAAACAGTGGCAGCTTTCCTATGTTATAATTACATATTTCTAGATGTAATTTCGGAAATTCACAAGAACCTGCAAATAAAACCAGCACAATAGTTAATTACCACAATGTTTTATTATTAACACTAATGTATGTAACATTCCAATATAAATTTTTCTTTTATGAAGATGTTACATGTTCCCTACAACATTTTCAAAAGAAAGTGGCACAGGAAGCACCTTCACAACATTACTATGTTACTGTTATTAACTTAAGGTGGACATGGTGAAATCTATTAATGGATGTCTCCAACTACAAAGTAGGTAACAGATATAGCAACAGAACCAAGGCAATTCATCCTAAAACCTCAGTGATACTTGCTAGATTTTTAGTTAGAGCTATCCTATATTTACAACAGTTGTATTGAGAACGGTCTGAACTCTGAGCTGCAAACAGTCTATGTTTTTCAAAGTATTTTTTAAATCAGTGCTGAGTTTACAATAATATGATTATATTTTCAACCAGGAAATTATATGTTTTCAGTACTAAGGTGGCATTTTCTTTCTTCGAGTTTTCATGTTTATTGTTAGTATGAAAACTGCAATCTTTGAACTCCATTATATATTAAATTTGAGATTTCTAAACTGAATATAAAAACAGAACTAGAGAGAGAATAAATGAGAATTGAAAGGAGCCTGGAGGACGCTAGCAAAGATGTGCAAGCTTTCTGTAATACATCAAACAAAAAAAGGAGGTAAAATGATAGAATATACTGCGTTGGAAGGGACCCATCAGGATCATCAAGTCTAGCTCAAAAAAACAGGAATGAGGAATAACTGGAAATTAGTAATTCACAACTGGCTGAAATAATAAATTCCTTTGTTTTCACTGAGGTTTATTCTAATGAGAGTAAGGTAGGGTTTGACTATGCAGTGCGAGAAGAGCCACAATAGAAAGTTAGTGCCCTGCCAGCAGTTTTTTTTCCTTTGGTACCTGCTGGATTTGCTGTGTGTCTGAGGGACTGTGCATGCCACCCTGCCCAGGGGGACAGCCTCCTCATGCCTGAATCCAGGGCTCCCTCAGCAGCCACGAGGCTCACACAGCTGATCCTACCCCACAGACTGCCTGAGTGCCTCAGCCTGCCTGCAGCACATGGGCCTCCTTCCCAGCCCTGGTGTCATATGCCAAGTGCAGTGAGTCCCGCTGCCCACTGCCCTCCAGCCATCAGCACTTGACTTGGTGAGGAGCTGTCACACAAGATGCTGTCAGGGCAAGGTGGGGAGGGGTGTGCAGTGCCCACATCAGTTTCATGGACTCTCCCTGTCCATGGGAGTCCCAACACAGCTTCAGGCTCAGTTTTATGTATTTCAGTATTTCATGTATAGGCACTGAAAGTTCCTAAGAAGGCAATGTATGTACAGCAGAAGCTGTGACTTTATCTTTTCTTTATGCCTCCACACCTCCTGTAAAACTGCAACTAAAAGAGAAGAATCCAGCTGACAAGGGAGCTGTCTCTTCTCTGCTTCTTCCTCTTCCTTCAGAGCCGGCAAAGATGGATGAGCCGATTCTGCCGTGGGAGAGGCAGCTGTCAGGGCTTGCTTTATGGGGGGGCTTCTGGAGGCCTGTAACCTACCTGACACAACTCAAATACGCTGTCCTTCAATCTTGGTGTTTTCCATTGCCTCCCTCATTACACAGAGCAGAAGACCATATGTGTAGTATCCAATAAAACCAGGATATCAAACACAATCTCAGAGTCATGATTGCAATACAAATAACTGACATAAACTCACAGAAGACAGAAAATTGAGACCAACTGTAAATATTAACCAATATTAACCAATAATATTTAAAATTAACTCCTGTGGAAATTGCACCATTAAAAGCTTGGGCAGATATGGAAAGACTCAACTTCCAAAAATCATAGCTGCCATTAGAAAGAAATAATCTAATACACCAAAACACCTCTAGAGACCAAGTCCAATAAAAGTTAACAAGTAGGAGTATTTGTTCCATTTCAGCAATGGAAAACATGGGGCCACTTACTTTAGGGGCAAGTAAGATGGGGGATGGCAGTGACAAAAATATTTCTTCTTGGCTTGGTGTAGTGTCACTGCAATGTAATTCAGTTTTTAAAACTCCATATGGTGGTGCTGAGAAAAATAAGATAAATTAATGCACTGTTGGATTTTTCACACTTTTCACTTCCTTCAAGCACTATGCCCTTAGCATAGAAATTCAAGTGGGACCAAGGAGCAGTCTGGAGAGAACTGGAGAGGTCTGCTGCACTAGAGCAGGGTAGAAGTGAGAATTAGACTATTGCTCTATGAGCACTTAGTACTCTTTGAGTGGAGGGCTGTAGTAGTACCATTCATGTATTTTTTTTATTTGAAATGCACCCAGAAAATGCCATGTTGCTGGTGCTGTTCACTTGAACAGTCCTAGTATGGAAGTCCTGTCATGCAACATGGGCTGAGGTTTCAGAGCTGGAACTTGAACCATCCAGTGTTTGGAGCATCCGTAACACTTGTCTTCTGTCTCATCATGCTCACAACTATTCAAGCATACGTGTTCTCTACACTCACGTTATGGCCTAGCACAAACTGAGCAGCTATTTGTCAAAGTGAACTGCAATCCATGGTATAAGAATGTAGTGGATTTATATGAGGGTTCTGAAAAGCAAGGATTCATATTCCACTGTGATTCAAAGGCAGTTGTAAACCAATCCAAATACACTGAATCTACGCAAACAGGCTATATAGAAGTTAGTAACAGGTGCTCAAGAAGTATAAGAAGCCATGGAAGGAAATAATACATGAAGAAATACACTGGTAACATTGCTGTAGTGCTGCAATAGTTCCGGAAGTCACTGAGATACTCTATAAGGCACATTTTGGAGAGAAGAAAAAACACAGTAAAGAAGTCAGAGAACCTTTAATCGGTGTGTGAATTTTGGACTTTTAAAGTTTTCAAGATTATCTGTTATCATGAGGGCTCGAGTCTTCCTTGATGAATAGAACTCAGATGACTGCATGCGACAGTCAATGCGGTAAGGGGAAATTCTAGGCACCAGAGGACTCCCAGAAAATCCCAGACCTGCCCGGGGCTCCATCAGTGAGCGGGGGCCGCGCTGGCCCCGGGGACGGTACCCCGGCGAAGGGGGGAGCCTGGCGGGCCGAGGGGGAAATTCAGGTGGCCGTGGCAAAGTAAGAAAGGTGACAGCGAGGCTTTAGAAAGCCTGAGAGACACCAGGGGAAGGGCGGGATGACCGGGTCGGGCCGTCACCGCCGTCCCCGCGGGGAGCAGAGGCGGCGGCGCGGGCCTTTCCCGCACATTCGGGCAGGGGTGGCCGATGCGGTTAGGCCGCCGCTCCGGTCCGTCACCGCCCCGGCTGCGATGCTCCGGGGCGGGATCGGCGCTTCGCCACTCCCCGCAACCGCCCGGGTGGCCCCGCGGGAAGACACCGGCTGCCGCCCCGGGGCTCCTGGGCTCCTTCGCCGAACGCCCCTCGTCCGCACCCGGGATCCCCCGGCCCTGGCCGCTGCCCCCACTGCCTCGGCCACCGCCTTCCCCTCCCCTTCCCCTCCCGGTCCCTCCTCCCCGCCAGCGCTGGCCGTGCCCGCCTCGGTTGAGGGGTGGCTGCCGCTGCTGCTGCCGCTGC
>VZRS01004530.1:108022-323105 GCA_013398055.1 Ifrita kowaldi | reverse complement strand
CTGCATTTCTTTCTTTTTTTTTTTTTTTTTTCAGGTCTGGGGTCAACCACGAACACCTTTTGGGTCAATCTCCCTGCATTACACTCTCTGTACATCCAGAGCTTTCCCTCCATCTATGTAAGGCTGGCTGCCGGTGGTACTACTCTGCACTGCCTTCTTAAAGGTTGACGAGGTGATGTATCAAACTGGCAGGCTTTTGTAGTGCTGGCAAACCACAGACATAAGATAGGCAAAAAATCTCGGTCCCAACTGGCGGGTGCAGTGTTAACACCAGGAGTAATTTGTTTTCCGCATTTTTTGCATTGATAAGAGAGTCAAGAGAGAAAAAGAGGTATGTTTAGTTGAGTGGAAGATAACAAACATGCAGTGCCACATTCCCTCTGTGTGCTCTTTGTTATCAGCAGGACTAGCGGCATTATGTACTGTACAATGAAAGATAACCATAGAGTGAGAGATAGCTGGCTTTGTAGCTCTATTGATTAAACAGGACAGCAGGCTAATCAGAAAAAATGTTACAGGGATGGGAGTCAAGCCACTTGGAAAGTGTGAAAGATGATGGCTACACTTGAAATGTTAATTTTTTAATAAGATTGTACAGAAGAAAACTGTTTCCTGAATTATTTGTTTTTATTTTAAAAAACCCCAAACCTATGCACAGAGAGGTATCACCCCATTGCCAATTTGAAAATATAACAACACTACATGTATCTGAGACAGCCACAAGACAAGACACAATACAGGTTTGAAGCCTTCTTAAATAAAATTCACTGGTCTAGTGTTTTGCTACATATCAGTATTTACATGGGGATAACCTGTCAAACAAATGGGTATACCCACTACCTAAAGACTTTAGGGGGGGTTTTTGCATATCAGAATGCTTAAAGACTTCAGAAACCAATCATATAAAAAAAGAAACAAAGAAAAACCCACAAACATCAACAACAACAAAAAAATCCTGAAACCTTAAAACTTCATTAAGCCTTTGTGACTATTTTGTGACTTTTTATTTGTTTATTGCTTTGCTCAGCTCTAAGCATTTAGAATAATATTTTTCACAGCATATATCTGTGTCAAGATTAATTTGCTTGTAGGTAACATATTTGTATAACTTCCAAGATCTTGCTCAGTCTGGGGCTAGGGAGGGACAGATCCAGACTGGAATACGATGGATGTGCTAGGTGTATGGCCGCAGAAATTCAGGCCAGCTCTACAGGAGCAGCCTAGAATTATGAGGATTAAGAGGTAATGTAAAGTCATTATTTTCCCTCTTGACTTTTGGCTTTGAGGTCTGTGCCGCATCTCCTAGAGGCGCAATATAGAGTCTCACCTGACGTGCTCTGCATTGGAGTGCAGGATTTCACTGGAAAAGCCTCTTTCCACGCTACTAATATCTCTGTTCTAATTTTATCAGATTGCTCATGTTCCTTTGCGGCTTCATTCATAATCCCCTCTGGTGGGGTGTAATCTACTGTATCTCTGATCCATCTCTCCCTGCTAGGAGCTTCCTCTGCTACCTGCTGTCTTGCAACATAGCAATTTACTATCGACAATGTTACTGCCGGTAGTTGGATATGATGACTCAGTACAGCAATTTCGGCTCTTTGTTGCCAATATATGTTGCCAAGGATTCATAGGCACTTCTCCCAGACTTCATATTTGCCCCAGAAACATGGGGAGGGGGAAGGTCACAGAAGGCACAGCACTTGCATTTCTGCATTGGTGAATGTGTCAGTCCCAGCTCTCTGGGATGACATATTTCAGATGCATATTGGAAGTTAAATACATTGCTTTAACCTTTCTTTATCCTTTCCCATACAGAATGATGCCATTTAGAAGCAACTGATAGAACAATTTATACTACACCTTTGACAAATTGAATTTAATAAACAGTAACAGCTTAGTACAGTTTTAACAAATCTGCTCATTCCTCCACAAGTTCACTCCTCCACTCCTGCCTTTGCCAGGCTTGTGGAGCCTACAGCAGCCCCTTGGCAATATTCAGCATTTAGACTGCGAATTGTCCTTTGTCTTTGAGGAACAAAAATACACCCAGGCAGATCCTGGGTTTACCCTGAACTGGGAAGTGAGTCGTGATAAAGTAAAGGTCACGTAGATGATTTGCAGCTTGATCCTGCAGCCACTTAAGTCAGTGCCTAACCCTTGCTCCTTTAAGAGGAGGAAGGATTGAGCCCAAAGCTTTATTATGCAGTTGAAGGTATAGTGCTGTGTGCCTTTTCTGTTTCTTTACATAGAATAACCTCAAGACCTTTGTTCAAAATTCTTCTAATTTGGTAGAGCAAGTAATATGAAGAAGATTTTAGCTGAGGCTTGGATCTTTCAGTAAATTATTAGAGATCAGTTTGATTTTAGAGATCAGTTTTATTGCCATGCATTTTAAAGTGAAAATATCAAAAGCTGGTTTTTTATCCAATTATCCACTCCTGTCAATTCAATATTTAATTAATACATTAGCCACTTCATCCGCTTTTTCAGAACTCACTGATTCAAAAATATTTTTAAACTATTTACCAAAGAAGCCAAATATACAGGCTGATTCATTAAGATACTAGCAACACCTGTGTTTAAATAATTTGGTGTTCAAATAGATTTTGTTCCATGAGAAGCAACCCCATGACATGATCACAGTATGCCTTAGTCCCACTAACCAGTCAGTGCCCTCTGAACCTGCTCCCCATGAACAGAGAGGGGGGTGGAGAAAGAGACTTCATTTGCAAAATGATCTCAAAGCTGCTAATCTCAGCTACTCTGAGTACACATAACAAGAAACATCTTTACTCAGGAGTCAGAGGTTTTCTTTACCATGTGCCTGCCTATGTATTGCTTCTCTTGTTATGCATAACACCAGAATATCCTAGAGATTTTACAGACTTCATTATGCAGTGTGTTGACCAATAATACTACCCCATATTTTGCTAGGTACACGTGTGTTCCAGAACATAAGATTAATAACAATAACCTTACAAAAAAGTCTTCTGTGCAGTTAATTTCAAATTGCTCCCTTTTCACCCCTATTATAACATCCTGAAGACTTTGCTTCAGGCATGGGCATTTTCATTCATGGATATACATGATTTTGCACCTATCGTTGAGCCCTAAGGTCCCACTGTCAGCCAGAAAGCAAGTGACCAACCTGAAATCAATTGGCCCATACCCAAATTTAATTAAACTTCTCTCTTCAACTCTAGAGGAAACCGATTTCCCTCATTATTGCTTATGTGGATAATATGTGAAATTAATTCTCCTTCACTAAGTTACCACTGCATTGAGCAGACAACACAGATATAATGTTATTAAAAGTAATGAAATAGGTTCATCAGCAGTTAACGTTAATGTTTTGTGTCATTGCAATCTCGTGTGCAGTTTAGGACAGAATTATTCAGCTTTGCAGCAGCAAGATGCAGAAGGTCAGCTGCTCAAGGGTTTGCAAAAGTTTTGTCATAAGGCACTATTTACACGGAGTTTTCTGTAAACGGAAAATGAAGGCAAAAAATGGATTCCTCTTCCTCTCTGTGGGAAGTGAGAGGAAGACTCCTGCAGTAGCCCTGTAGGTCAGGAGCACTGTCTCGGTGTTGCCTTTGCTAGTAATGAGCCACAGGTTTTCACTGAGTTTTCAAGGTCTCAAGGTTTGTCAGGATTGGTTTGTCTGAAACTTTTTAACTGCCATCAACTCTATTTTAACAAAGCACGTGTTAGCCATAAGAGTAGCGTGTCTAATGGCCAGTGTTAACAAGTACTATCAGATAGTTATGCTGCAGTGGATTGGATATTTATTACCCTAATATAGCAAGGTACTCTAGAGGAGAAGAAACCTGTTACAACAGCAGGTGTCTTAAGAAGTGAAGACACAGGATGTGATGTAGAAGAGTAGGCAGGGGATGGTAAGAGACGAGAAACTGGCCAACACTGGAGACTGTAAAAGAGTAAACTGCTCACCATGACACTATTAAAGAAATGCAGATATGGAATTGAACAAAATGAGGTTTAGGTGTATCAAAGAATAAGAATGTAACATCCATAGAATGTGTCATAAACTCAGATGCAATGTCCAGCTGCAGATCAAGAAAAAGCAAGATACAACAGCACGTTGAAAACTTATAAAATGGCCTCTAGTTAACCCAAATAAATAAATAAATACATAAAGGAAAGAGGAAGTAGAAGCCATTGATGTTGATACCATGGTCGTCTCAGAACAGTATTCAAGATGCTAGTGGCTTGTACTCTGATATACACACTGTGGCTGCTGTCACAGGACAAGGACTGCCTGAAAGCACCTGGCAAAATGTCTGGACCGTATCTGAACAGAACTAACTCATTAGATGATTCTGGTGGGCAGTGTAAAAATGAAGGATCACAGGTAATTATCAAAGCTGAGCTGTTAAATCTACATCCTTGTAACATGTTTGGGGGAGAGGCTAGAAAGCCATAGCAACCAAGGTAATGACAGATAATTTAGTCTTAAACAGAGAGAAAGTCAAAAGCAGAAAATCATGCAGCTACATGATCAACAAAGCTATTCACAACTTGTGCTGACCGTCTACCCTAGAGCAATAACTATTTAAGACAGTAGTACCATGGAGGAAACATATCCTCAAATGTCTAGCACTGTGCATAAAGATGAGCCCAACTTGGCACCATTATTTGTGGAAGCCAGGCCACCTGTAAAGGCTTGGACACAGCCACTAGCTGTAGTGAGTGTCAGGCATCCTCAAGTCCTTGGTGCAGGCTCAGACTGGACCAAAGCAGCAGGGGCTTTTGTAAGAGTGAATGTGTCTGCAGAGTGTGTGCATGGTAAAACAGCGATCTTGGAATAGAAACCACTAGCCACCTGCTATGCCTATCCCACTAGGCAAATAAATTGTGCATTGTATGTCAGTGAGTGGTGTGGTTCAAGCCTTGAGGACACTTCCTGTGAACATTCACAAAGTCCCTTCACAGCAGGTGGCTGCAGTGACCCAAGGGGTCCCTGCTTGGTTCCCCACACACAGACCAGGTTTCCTTGCCACTTCAACCCCAGGTTTCCCATAGCAGAGTTTCAGATTTCTTGTTCCATAAAGCAATTTAGTCATGGTGCAGTAACACAGAAACAGCCTGAGCTGGTGCCTCCAAGGAACCTCACAACAAAGGAACCCCTGGCTTTTATCCCCTCACAATCCAAGTGTGCGGAAGTCTCACTCTTCCTCCTGGGTCCTGCACTACTTTCCACAATAATCAGATTTGAACTAACAATGATTCTTTTATTGCTACATTAAGATTTTGCTCTTCCTACTAATAAATTCAGGATTTACATATAAGGTGTGATTTCATTTTGGCCATAATAAAATTTTGAGTACAAAACACTACTCCTATCTGCTCTTAGATTCTACAGACTGACCCAACAGACATGGGAAAGGATACCACATTGATCTAAGGTAAAAGATTAAAGAACCCAGCAGCATAAGATTGAACAGAAAAAATGGCTCAAAGAGGTCATGTTATTCATTGTCTTTTTTAAATGTACTAGTTAATTTATTTCCTGTTAATAAAACCTCAGGTAAAGAAAGAAAAATCCCCCAAATTCCAAAGCAGATTGTTTTTATGAGATAAATTTGAAGGACAGCATTTTAAAGAAAGTTACAATTCTGCTGGGATGTGAGCAAGATTTTGTAATCTCACAGAATGGGCTTTTTCTGATGTCCCTTTTTTTTTCAAAGTAATATGAGAGTCCTTTCCCCTATTCACACAGTGATGTGATCAGCTGGTTAACTGTGCTGATGCTCTCAGACCTCTACCGCGTACAAATGGCAGATAAATAAATTTATCTGCAAAGACTCTTGTGAAGTAACAGCAAGAGAACTCAACAACCAAATTTAAGGGACGAGATCAGCACGTAAATTCGTACTCAGTTTCTCAGACTTCTTACTTTGATATTTTAACCTGAAGAGTTAAAGGTGATTATAACAGCCTAGACAAGGCTGGGAGATGTGAATCCTCTTTGATCACCTTGATAAAGAGGAAAAAAAAGGCTTAATCTGCTGATCAGCTGAAGACACAAGAAGTAATTTCTCATAGGTATGATCAGATGCCTTTTGGATATCTGATTGTGAGAGCTGGAAGACATCCTTCCATTCCTTGGTCTGCAGGCCATCTTGGACAATTCAGAACAGATGTTACCAATCACAACAAAACCAATACAAAGCAGATTTCCTCCTCCAATGAAAGGGATATCTGCTGTTTCCCTTTCTGTCTTGCCTTACTGGTGTTGTAAGCTGTTTATGGAAGTACTCATATAATTTCTGCTTTAGGTGACTAACTTAGGTTAATAGAAAAGGGTAAATGCTTCCAGAGTATAATCCATACCATAAGTCATTTAAAATATCATGGTGCTTCCTGGTGGTTTGCAAAGCTATATCCCAGTCCTAAGATGTAAAATTCTTCTCTATATATCTATCAGAAGCAGCCTGCAAGTATGGTTTTTAGTTCTGGAATGTGGAGCATGGCCGCTACTTACTACTTCTTAAATTACTTAACTGAGAAAATTAAGGTGAATGCTAAATTCATGTCAAGGTAGATATGTTTATGGCTGGACAGACAGAATGAGTTGAACAATTGCTTGTGGAAGTTAATCATGGCCAAACTCCAGCAGGTATTTATGCACTACCTGCCTGAATTCCCCCTGTAGTTTCAATTAAATTTTATCTCCACTTCCTCCTGTTAAAACACTACTGTGCAATGTTGCTGTCCCAGAAGGAGTTGCTATTCTTTCAAGGGAAACTGTATTTCAGAAGCAGGTCCAGCAATCTCTGTAGTGTCTCTGAGAAGTTCTTAGTATCCTTCTGGGTACATGCTTCTATAAAAATGCAAATCATAACAGTATGCAATGCTACCACTCTGCTATTCATAAAAAGGTAAAAGAAAGTAGGTCAGTATGTGAAGAACACGGGACTTTGAGAATTTTCCCAAATGCAGCTTCTGCTTAATCCAAATGTGTCCCAACACAGGTGCTCCTTTTTTTACTTCAAGGATGCCAGACAGCATCAACTAAGAGGTGTAGGGCACCAAAACTTTGGTTTTGATTCGTGTGTCGAGCAGAAATGTAAATAGATTTCCCAATAATCTTACTGACTCTAAGATGTTAGAATAGTTCTAGAGAAAATCTATGTTAATACGAGTATGGACGTCTCTTCTTAAGATATCTCTAGGCACTACAGACCTCCATATATCACAATGCATATAAGGCTTCTGATGGATTGTTGGGTTTGTCAGCTTTGATTTTTATTTTTTTTTTAAGCTGGCTATAATAGTAATAATGACCTCAGTGCTGGGCATTTCCTGGGGACTAATGACCAGCTGGGATTAATGACCTGAAATGTAGCCACAGGCCATCAACTCATCCCAGCCAGCCATTAATCCTATGGAACTACCAGCGCCTCTGCTGTTATTGCTTAATTTAGTCTCCCTAATTTCAGTGTAGCTTTAAAAACCTTGCTGCAGCCACTGAGCAGCTCTGTATTTTATTAGCCCTGCATTTCTACTGCTGAGCACAGGTTGTTTTCCTAGCTGCTGATCAACTCTAAACACTGAATAGACTTTATTAAAACTTGGTTATCAAGCTGCTGAGCATCTCCAGACATCTAAATATTTTATGTGTGTTTGCATTGAGTGGCCCTGAGCAATTAATACATTGTTTCATTAGGAGGGTTTTTTACTAACCACTAAGTGACTCTAAACACCTAATATATTTCACAAGAAGTTTGTATTCCAGCCATCCAGCAGCTTTAAACACTAAATTGGCGTCATACATTTAAAAAAGAAATCACTCAGTGTTATACATTTCTCACAAGTAATTTCCTGTCTCTACCCTTCTAAACATTATTCTTTTATTTTATGGGGTTTTTTTTCAGCTGATACATTCCTATTTAGCTTGTTGGACCTCCAGTACTGTTCATTGAAAAGCTTGGAGCATCACTAGAATTGGCTTTGCTTCATTTCCATCATCTAATACAAAGAAAAGATGACCCACAGGAGGCAACACAGACCCCAGTTTCCTTTTGGCAACGAATTAAAGGATTAGAAAATATTTGTGTTGTTCTGACCAAGGCAATAATTCAGACTTTAGACTTAAAAATAACCCAGGGTGTATCCCTGCATACACAACCACCAGCAGCATGACAATCCAAATGACATTGATTAGGTAGGTGCTCTTAATCATCATTATAGGTCTCCAGCCCAGTGCTGTCAACACCAACATTGGCCAACATCTGCTCTCAGGCATTTCATCACACAGACCTCCACACCGCTGTACTGGGTTTGTGTGCCAAGGCGTTGGTAGTGGGGGGGCTGCAGGGGTGGCTTCTGTGAGAAGCTGCCAGAAGAGCAGGCTCCATGTCCAACAGAGCCAAAGCCAGGCGGCTCCAGGACGGACATGCCACTGGACAATCAGCAGCAGTGGCAGTGCCTCTGGGATAATAGGTTAAGAAGGGGGAAACGTTATTGCACTGGAGCAAATTGCAGCCAGAGAAGAGAGTGATAAAATGTGAGAGGAACGACTCTGCAGACACCAAGGTCAGTGGAGAAGGAGTGGGAGGAGGTGTTCCAGGTACTGGAGCTGAGATTCCCCTGCAGCCCCTGGTGCAGGCCATGGTGAAGCAGCTGTGCCCCTGCAGCCCATGCAGATCCACAGTGAAGCGGATTTGCACCTGCAGCCCATGGAGGACACCATGCCAGAGCAGGGGGATGGTCAAAGGAGGCCATGACCCTGTGGGAAGCCTGCACTGGATCAGGCTCCTGCCAGGACATGCAGACACCTGGGAAGAGGAGCCCACACTGGAGCAGATTTGCTGGCAGAACTTGTGACTCCACAGGGCACCCACACTGGAGCAGCCTGTTCCGGAAGGACTGCACCCTGTGGGAAAGACTCTCACCTAAGAAGTTGGTGGACTGTCTCCTGTGGGAGGGACCCCACACTGGAGCGGAGGAAGAGTGTGAGGAGACCTCCCACTGAGGAGGAGGGAGTGGCAGAGAAAAGATGTAATGAGATGACCGTAGCTCTCATTCCCCATCTCCCCGTTCTGCTGGCGGGGAAGAGGCAGAGCAATCAGGAGTGAAGTTGAGTCTGGGAAGAGGAAGGGGTGAGGGAAGACGCTTGTAAGATTTGGTTTTATTTCTCATGGCCCTACTCTGATTTGATTGGTAATAAATTAAATTAATTTTTCCCGAGTCACATCTGTTTCACCCATGACAGTAATGCTGAGTGATGTCTCCCTATCCTTATCTTGACCCACGAGCCTTTCATTGTATTTTCTCTCCCATGTCCAGCTGAGGAGGGGAGTGATAGAGCAGCATTCGTGGGCATGTCTTCAGGAAAAATTACTAAAGAAAAATTTTAAAAAATTGTTAAGTGGTAGATGAAAAAAAAAAAAGAAAAAGATGAAAAGCAGATTTCCATTTTTCTAAAATCATTTGAAAAATTTGTCCTAAGACAATATAGGCATGGATTCAGAAAACTGGAGCATTGATATAACCAAATAAACACCACTTTTGCAATTATTATCTCATAGGTAATGTTTTTACAGCTCAGCCTGATTGCACACACCATCTGTCTTCTAACATAATGTGGAAATATTCTCTCTAATCGTATCAGTTAGATTAACCAAATTCAAAATATAGGTTATATCTTTACCTTAGAAATGATCCAATTTGATGGCCATGGTGTAGAATTGTATTCAGTACAAATTTAGACATATTTTACTAAGATGGACCAGGGGTGTTTTGGTTTGTCTAAGTCTCCTCAGGCACTTCTGGTAATCAGCAGTTCTGTGTTGGTTCTGCAGCAAGAATGGCAAGGCAATTCTTACATTCAAATGACATCCAGTGCACTATACTTCAAAACTTAGCAATAAAATCTTGCCTTATAATATTTGGATTGCTAGTTATGCACCAGCCTCAACTGCAATGTCTGTCTTTGTGCAGATACACCAGGGCATGAGCTAAGGAATGAGCTAGCATGGGAGAAATGAGTGGAGATTATGGCATATGAGTGGAGATTATGACTTGGGTAACTCCAATGCTTTCAGTTCTCTGCATAAAAATAATTTATTTTGGGTGTTCTGGTTTGGCATACTTGTAACTCAGATTGACATCATCTGTGTAGCTGAGTTTGTGTATATGTGTGCAGGACTGCATACAAGAACACGCTTGAATTTCACTTTTAAGACTCCAATCACTATTACTTTCCTGAAGTTCTGTCAAAATTACCTGGGTCCCAGAAATCAGCTCTGGAACTGCAGACTGTTACCTTTGGACCAAATCTGTTTAGGGCTATTCCTCATGGGAGGTTTGTGTTTGGTTTTGGTTTTTTTTTACCTTCCAGGCACTGAAAACCAATATATATCAAAGCTGAATCACAATTTTTCTTTGGCATGCATATTTTATTTTGCATACACATGTGGTTTTCATGCAGTTAATATTTTAAGTTAAGAAAGCCTAAAATAAACACAACAAAAATCAAAATCCAAGTTAAGACCTTTAAAAATAAAGGGTATAATGAAATATAAACTGACCCTCAATTCTGTAAATACAGAAGCATAACTGTGTTGACTTTGGGTTAGGTTCAGTTCAGAGAGGATGAATGCAATATTTATTTCAGCATGAACTGCAAGCTTCGGAGTTACTGCCAGTTGTAAGGGAAGTGAGTCCCATGGTAATCAAAATCATGATTGAAGAATATACTGTCATGAGAGCAATACATTATTCTTGTATTAAAGAGGAAAATACATTATTCTTGTATTGAAAAGGAAGTCTGCCTCTTTTCCCTTACTGTGATTAATGCTCCAAATTTTTATGTATTTAACTCTTCCAATGTTATAATTCTTGGACCTTTATAACAAAGACGTCTGCTGCAACAAAATAAAATGAAAAAAAGAACATACAATTTTACAGTCAAAAAGAGAGTTGCACTGTTTAAGTTATCTTTTCAGCAATATGTGATAAATTAGGTTTTACTAATACAGTCTTGAGTGTTGGGTTTTTGTGGAGGTTTCTATATATAGTTCTGAAGTAGGTCAAAAGTTCCTTTGGATGTGTGCATCTTAACAAATCAACAATAAAAATTTGCACCGTGATGCAGTTTCTGGGGAAAGCCATGCATTTCACAAGTTCCTTGTGTGTGATGGCATTATGTGAACTTAAGAGTACAACAGTTGCACTGATAAAATGTATAAATAGCAGAGATTTGCCTGTCTTCTCTGGTAATTAAATTTCATAGGACTGCACTAGAAACAGAACATATACCTCATTTGGCACAACACAGCAAATTAAAGACAAACCTCTCATCAAAAACACTTGTTGTTTTAAAAGCAGTCATTTCTGCACAGGCTAAAAACCGTTTTCCGTCAGTACACTGGCACATCTCTCTGTGATGTCATTTGTAATATTTATTATTTAATAAAGACCAGTTCTTTATTTGTGAACTCTTAAGGAAAAGCTCATGATCAGAAAACTCAGATTTGAGTTCTACTTTCCATCCCGTTAGTAAATACAGCAACGATTTTCCCACTGATTTTCAACAAGTTGCTGCAAACAACTTGTTGTATCTAATTGACATGGTCCTAAAGGACATGAAATAGACTGTTTGTGAATATCACCTAAAGTTAATGTAGGGATTTCAAACAACCATTTCTTTCCCTATAATATTGTTCCTTCTACAAAGAGATGTTTAACAGACAAGATCTCAGCCTTTTCACTTTCTCCATTCATCAGTATATTTCTCAAAGCTTTTGTCAGTCTTGCTTTTTTTTCTTCTTTTCCATTATATAGTTCTCATTTGCCTTAGTTCTTTTCTCTTGCTATCTTAAAATTTTTCCATCTAAAAAGTAAAATTACGCAGCATCTGCTTCTTAAGACTTTCTAAGATAACAGTGGTCTCAGTCAGCCATTCATTTCTTAAAATCCCAGATTAACCTTTTGTGAATTTATTGCCTCTGGAGCACATCTTCCCATTGGGTTCTGCACAGGTTGCTCTTTGTTCAAATTGGACACATGTAAGTCTTTTCTTGGGTCACAAATGGAAATTACTCCAGTACTGTCTTCACGTTTTCCCAATGCTAAAAATAACAGCATTACTCCAGGGTTTAATATGACTCTTGACATATCTGTTGGAAATATCCCAGAGTAAAAGAGAGTTGGAAAGAAGACAGCCTTGCAAGGTTGCAGCACAAGCACTTGTAGAAGACACGAATGGTCACTTGTTACACAGGGTAGCACCAACTCTTAATTTTGGCATGAATCTATATAAAATATTAGAATTACTCCTCTTAAAGGAAATGTTTGATGGATTTGTAATGCCTCTCTGCCAGACACATCCCAGGCTACTGAAGGCACTCCTAAGACACTGAGGTACCCCTGTGCTCTAGTTAACCTCGTTGTTAGAGGTGATATGTCTGTTTTCATGCCCTCTGTTCTACAGTTGTTGCCATGCCTAGGTACAACCAATCTTTTTTCACTCCTTCAGTGGTTTGAGCAACCCTTGGGAAATACTGGGGTGAGAATTCAGACCTGTTTATGCAAAATGTTTCCAAGGAAACCATGACTTCTTTGTATCTCCTTCTCTGGAAAATTTTTTATTCCTTTAGTGTGGCAGGTAGTGACCAGTGTGTAGCCTAAAAGGCCCAGTCTTGCCAAGGAGGGTGTTACAGGTGAGAATGAGTACCTTGGAAACTGAAGCAGTAACAAGGTAAAATGTGCTGAGTTGGAGTTTGAAAACTGCTAAAGCACCATTATTAGTTTCTGAGCCCAGGAAACTCATGAGCCAGGAAACTCAAGTGTGCAAGCAATCAAGAGTTTTTACCTGGTAAACCCTGAGGTGTTAGCAACTGTGCTGTTTGCAATTTGACCATCGTTGTCTAAAATCCACTCTGCCATAGTAAAAATTACTGATCCAAATTCAGAAGTGAAGAAAGCCACCAAATTTTCTTCCTTTGTGGAAACAGCAGGTGAGCATTGCACTCCTTTTAATGCAATGAACCTAAGGTCGTCAATTCGTGCTAAATAGAAAGGCTGTCTGATGGCTTAACTTGAGCTTGACCACCAGACCACTTAAATTAGGCCTCAAACTAGGAATCATACACAGGTCTTGTCCTACCATTCCTAAGGTTTTCAACCATATTGCAAGCTGAACTCGATGCATTTGTAATAAACAGTTCCCTCCTCATTTTTATTACGCAATTTTTAATTCACAGGTTAAATGTCAGAGTACTGTGTCACTAGATATCATCAAATTGTTTTAAATAGAAGAACAACTATTTTTTTCCTTGTTGAAATATTTGCATAATAAAAATTATCAAGATTAGATTTCATTGATTTTTTCCCAGAAATACCTTAGATTGTAATAAATCCTGTGATTTCCAATACTCTGCAGGTTCCCCACAACCTGTTCTTCTTTTCCACAGCTCCATTTAACAAGTTTTCTTTGTGGGGATTTAGAAGCATCCTTTATAGCACACTCCATAAAACTTTCCATGAGAATCAAAGGCTAGAAAATGAATTTGGAGAAAGCGCCAAGGAATATGTTCGGCACACAGAGGACTAGAAATTTTATGCATGTTCTTTAAAACACTTTTTCTAATTTAAGAACAGCTTATTTTTGTGGGCATGAGTTGTAGCTGGCAATTAGCCAGCATTCAGTCTATAGAAAACCTTCTTTTTGAAGAAAGCAAAGGCGTGATCAGTGAGCACAGCAGTGAGATTAGCTCAGTTGGTTGGAGCAGGGCTCTAATAACCCCAAGTTTGAGGGTTTGACCCTCATATGGTCCATTCACTTAAAGAGTTGGACTCAACAATCCTTGCGGGTCCCTTCCAGCTCAGAATATTCTGTGATTCCTTTCTGTGATTTATTTCATCCTTCCCCCTATTGAAGCAACTGCCCTTCTACAGCTCCTGCTTCCTGACTTGTGCCAGAGACTGTGCAGAGGGCGCCACCTCTTACCAAAACCCCAAAGTTCTGCAGTCAGCTCTTGCCTTACGCAGGATTTTAGGAGAATAGAAAACAACTATAATTCGAGATGGGGCTCTAAGTAGGACATCTGGTTTGACTTGCATCTGGAAGGAACAACAGTTCAGCTAAAAAAATGTTAAAGCTCTTGTGATATAATTAAACACATCTGTGAGAAGAGATGTATTGAGTAATATGAAAGGTTCAGTTATATTGGGCTAGGACTCTCAGGAAATGAGGCAGCTAGTCAAGACAGCCTTGAAGTCTGGAGAAGAAAGATCTGTATGTACAGAATGCAAATTTCTTATATATATTTTAATTGAATCGCAGAAGTGGATGTATGTGTCAAACAAAGTGTAAAACCCAACCTTTGAAGAATCCATGTAAAGACTCACAGACAATAGTTGTCGGAAAAATAAAAACAAAATTTTGCAGAAATTTAATTTAAAAAATATGAAGACCAAGAAATTATATAACAAAATATTGTGGTTTTATGGTATGCGACTTTCTGCATAAGGACTTGCATGAGATCCTTTGGAATATTATTGAGTGGCAGTCAATATTAAAGTGCCGGCCTTACCTTTCCTATAATTATTTTAAGCTTTTTTGTCCTAGGTAATACGTTGAGGCTCTGTTAAAAAGAAAGATTGTCAAAAACAGAGGTTCCAAAATTCTGTTACAATAGGATCAGGATACGGGACAGGATATCAGAGTGCATTTACAAAAATTATTCCTCTTAAAACTGAAAAATTAAATTTCATATTTTGAGGATGGAAATAATTAAAGGAAAATATCTTATGAAGAAGTACTGAAAAGGTTATGGCCTTTACATCATCACAAACATGTTCTGGCACAAATCCTTTCAAAACATATGTTTAATGTGTAACAGTGCAAGAGCAGCTGAACAAGATGAAACAAACTAGAATGAGCAAATGTGCAAAGAGCTTTTATCATTGAAATCCCTCGATATTAAGAATGTTAAAGATCCTTCAGTGCAGTTTTCTGGAGAACAATATGCTTATTCTTTCTGTCCCTCTGTAACAAATGGAAACTTTTTAATTTTTTCTGAAGCTTTTAGCATTTAGGTTTATGTAGCCAATCCAATAGAACTGACTGAATCGCACTTTGTACTGTACTTTGTCATTATGCTTTACCAATACCTCTGTAACAGAATCCCATGAACACTTTGTTTGTTTGTTTGTTTGTTTTAAATAGCAGGATCCTGGATTAAGCACATCTGCATGTTGAGAGAACGATTCAAAACAGATCTAGGAAAGTCTGCAAAGTCAAAGTTGTGGGGTGGTAACCAGATTATGTTTATATTTGTAACTTTTATTTTGTCTCTTTTTGGACTCACATTTGTCTCTCACTACACTCTTTCTCATGAGAATTCAGACATTACAGTTTGATTTGTTCTCTGTTTGTGCAAAAGAAGGCAAAGTATGGCTGGGAATGATGCCGCAGCAGCACTGACTAGGATCTCTGAATGCTTTAATGTGATGCCCAGAAGAACTTGCTTCTGGGAACATCAGGCAGAGAAATAAAAAACATGAGTGATTAAAGCACATTTCCTCTTTGGAAAGTTATTATATAAACATGGAAGTGCTTTATCCAGCAGATGTGTAAACTTTGTGTCTTTTGAGCCATTATATCTGCTTATCTAAAGAATATGATTTATTATCTTTTATTCCCATGAAACAGAGCAGTCTGGGGTATATATAAAAAGTTAGAAATAAGTTAATCCCGACTTGCATATGATAAAAATAATTTTTAACTGAGGGACAACTCTGAAATATTCAGTACATACACATACTGCATCCTAAGCATGTAAGCAGTCCCAGGCAAATCATTGTATAATTATACATTAAGCAGTGACTAGGGAAACATCCAAATATCATAAAAGAGGTTACTGGTCTCTGTTGAAGTAGATAAAGTAATAGCTTTGGAATGCAGAACAGTTAAAACAACAGTCTAACATGAGAAACACTTATATTGCAATTAGAAAAAGAGACACCTTCTTAACAAAATAAACTGAATAAATCTGAAGAGAAAGAAATAGGAAGACATTAAGTAGAAAAATTTGCAATACCATCTTTTAGACTGCAAGCACACTTGCAGGTGACCAAATTTCCAACAAGGCTATTTTTCTGTTCACTAGCATCAGCGTTTTTGACCTTCTCACTATTGCATATTGATGGATTGACTCTTTTACATCCTCCTCACAAAGTACCAAAATTAGAAATTGAGGAGATTGAAAACAGCTAACACACCAAATTGAAAACATTGAATAGGTCAAAGTCATAGACTTTGTTGCAATCCTTTCTGGAATGTATGCAGAGGCAGAGCAGTCCATGTTTCATTTCTGTGCTAATCATTGTAAAAATTCTGTGAAATGTGAATATGAACACATTCCCACAGCAACATCATTTTGTGGAAAAAGGAAAGTAAAAAGGCAATCCATACTTACAGAATTTACAGTGCACTTAAAACTGACTAATTCTTTAGTCTATCTATACACAAAATTACAGGAACGAGCTATTAAAACCAAAACAGACTGAAATTTATTATTTTCCTGTGCACCTTCCAAAGAACTGTCAAAGCCATCGGACAGAAGCCTCTTCTTATTGGGAATACTGAACCCTTGGCTACTCATCCTAATTAAAATGTAATTAGGTAAGTGTAATTAGGTAATAATACCACTCAAAACACTTAGCCTGTTTTCCACAATTGAATCCACAGTTGAGCTCACTATGGCATAAAATTCTGAACTCAGATCTCCTGACACTAATTGCCTCTTCACCCCAATTTAGTCTGACATGTAGGCAGAAGCCTAGAGCTGCAAGGAATATTTATGCTATGAACTATGAAAGAGATCCGGGAAGAACATCCATGACCCATGTGGTAGATGTGCAGCAAAGGCAATGTAAATATTGGCTGCTACAACAAGTATCTACTTCATAGAAACAAATCTGGTAATTTCAAGGAAAGATGAAATAGCCCATTTAGTCCTTGAAGCTTCCTGTCACATACTTTTAGCCATCTGAAAGACAGACAGGTGTTTTAAGGTAGTCTTTTTCACTGCCTCTGTAGTCAACATAAAGAGGTAGGAGATCAAACAATCACACAAGTGAGAAGTTTAAAACAAATGGAAGGAACCGTTTTCTTCCTCAACCTGGACTACCAATAAGAGATGGCAAAAATCAATTTTAACTAGATGCTGATCTTCTAAGGTCAGTAAAGTGAGATGGAACCTGCCTCTGCTGCAGAAAATATCTCCAGCTACTACCTCACCACGAGCTTTTCATGTCTAAGGCAATAATGAGAAAATGCTGGACAGCCTAAATAAAACACCATGTGACATCTGTCATCTCATCAGTTTCAGGTTCACTGAAGAGACCCTCATTCCACAACAGTGGAACTACTCTACTCTTCCCAGGCCAATCACATCACTGTCTTGCCTTAAGTACAGTCTGATATACCTGGAGCAGACCTCAGGGCTAAAGGAACGCTTGTGTGCATGAGCATGCACACACAAACCCATCAATGTCTGTGTGCAAACATCGGCAGTAAAAATGCCCAAGCCCTCAGGGCACGCCAAGTAGGCAGCTCCAGTTAACACTGGCACCAGCCACAAACTGGTGCAGACAGCAGAAGCTGCCATGAGCTCCATGGTCAAAAATTCTTTCAGGGCAACCTGCTGCCTTTCCTGTTTTCTTAGTCTGTACAACTATGAGTGTTGTGTGTGCCTAGAGAAAAGCACCTCAATGATAAACAGCCATTCCAGTTTAATATATGCAAAATTAGGGTGCTGGTGCCATTCAGATGGGCTACAAAGAGCTGCTTGGACAAATGAACTCATCTCCCAGCCAGAATAAATGCAGTCTCTTTTATATTGTGTCACCCAGCTTCTGTGAAGCCTTCAGAGCCTGCTGAATTTATTAGTAGTTTCCAGTTATTAATGTGTGGTTGGCAGCGCAGGATCGTGGTTTCCTTTTCCTGACTGCAAGTGCTTTTTCCTACCCCTTTATCATCTCACACACTCCAGCCTGCTTCTGTGGACCATTCCGAGGTCTGGAGCTTATTGCCAACATTTAAAAGGGATCAGCACCCGCCTACCACAATTACATCGTGATCTGCAGTGATAAATTGACTCCTAAAGGAAAATGCATGTTAAAAAAACTCACATAAAAAAACCATCCCAACAGGACAATTCATGTTTGTCTCAGAAAAAGCTTCCCACTCAAGATATTGTAAAATTTAAGTCAATTACATAATAGGATATTAGACAAGAGCAGACAAATGAAAACAGGGTTTTGTTTGTGATTCTGCTTTCGTATGCGTAATGCTCAAATGTCAAGAGCTAGAACTGAACATGGTTGGGTACCAAGAAAAGATATGGTTTCATGATAACTTTTGAAAAGTCAAACAATAAGTATAGGTTATGCATCTTTGTATTTTTTTTCTTCTCCAGGATATTCACCTTAGCTGGCCTTAGTTTTTTATCATTCCTTGAAAATGCAATCATATGCAAAAATATATTGATATCAAACACGCTGCTAACTAATTAAATTTAGAAATCATTAGAAATGCTTGACATTAGAAGATTTAAACTCATTTCTTGAATCCTAATGAGTACATTTTTTAATCTAGTATTGTGTGTATTTCTCTTGAGGATCTACTGAGGATAAAGAGCATTAAAAAAATAATTGGCTTTAAACCCTGGTAGATTAATGTTTTGTCATGATTTACGCTGTGGGTTTTGTATTCAGCTCTGAAGTTGTTTTCCCCTCTCTGAATCATGTATTGATAACTCAAATGTAAGGTTCTAACTGGTATAATAATGAGAGCAATATAAGTTAATCACCACATTAATGTCTTTTTTTTAATAATAACTTTATCAAATGCCCGAACAATCTTTTGGTTAAAATGACAACATAACAACATTTTCAAGAAAAACTATCCTAAAACATATCTTGAAAGAATAGACAGACATACTGTTCTATGACCAATGGAAAAGTGGATAAAAATTATGAAAGTCTATTACACTTTGTAGTATGTTATTTAAATATTTTGTCTGAATGCTTCTTTTGTCTGAATGCTTTTCCTGAAATATTTAAAAATATAAAATCTTTATGTTTTTAAATATCTCAGAAAATCACCACCAAGCTGATTTTAAATTGCATACATTTACCTTTCATTTAAATAAGAAAGAAATCATAAAATTACACAAAATCTTTTACTAGTTAAAAAAAAATGCCAATTTTCTATCAGTCATACCTAAGAGCCTCTTAGGTCTTCCTCTTTGAAGAAACACATTAAAGGGAGAGGTTTCACAAATAAATTGGTTGGCAAGCAATATCAATGGTGCCCTAGATTGACCCTGTCTATAATTGTTTGCATATCATTGCAGTAAAAGCAACAATGTGTTTCATCTCTGTGTGTTTATTTTGATCTATATATGGACCTCTAAGGTCAATGTGATTTACTCACATTTACTGTTGGTTATTAAAAATGCTGAATAAAGTGATGGAAAGGTGTTAGAAGGCATTTGCAATTAGGAAAGAAAATGACAGTCTGCATGGAACTGCTTGCTCAGAGTTTTATCACAAGGGTGTTTGGGTTTTTTTCTACTCTATTTTCACACAGCTTTATAACTCACAGCTTGAGAGAAATATGTCAAAGCATTTTTTGCCTTCAGTAAATGGGTGGCAGGACTAATCTTTCCTCCCTGGATCTTACATGATCATGACTATTGTAAAATTATGGGAATAAACACAAGGAATACAATATTTTGCACTGTCTTGGTTTTGGGCTTGGTTTGGGTTTTGGTTTTTTTTCCCTGGGAAGTTAAATGGCATTGTTAAAATTACTGAACTCTTACCAAAACTAAGGAGGAATATCAGAGTACTCCCTAAACATCAACTCACTGAAGTCAGCAAAAAAAATTCCTTATTCCCTTCAAGAGATTTTGATTTTCTCTGTACAGTGAAAAGTTTTCTGAGTCACAAAACTTAACATTCAATCAGAGAAAAATTGCTCAGCTTTCAAATTTAAAGTTGATTTTACTTTACTCTTCTGTCTTAGTCAGTTTACTCCATTAGGAATTTCTAAGTGAAATTAAATTAAGAGAAGAAATGAGTAGAAGAAAGACGTCAGAACAGAAAGCATGAAGAAAACAAGAACAACAAGACAGAAAAAAAGCCACTGAAAAGAAAAAGACCAAAAGCAGGAAATGAATGGAGGAGGAAGACAAGAAGTCTTCAATTCAATATACCACATAAGCAAGACTGTAACTTTAAATGCATAAATAGAGGAACAGAAATCAAAGCCCCATTCAAACCTTTGAACTAACTATACCCCAACTGGAGCGCCTTGCTGAACCAGTTCCTCTGAGAGCAATGGATAATGGGAAGGACTGATCTGAGAAAACATGTTTCCAGCTCTCAATCTTTGACCAAATCAAATTGCAGAATCACATTTGCAGATAAATTTTTTAAATGAAAAAGTTGCAGCTTTTTAAAATAGATTAACGCCTGATTATGGCAGATCAGTGCTTAGGGAACATGGTCAACATTTCTTGTCATAAATCCAGAAGTTTCTCAAGAGCAGTGGCAATAGTCATTATTTTTAGAGATTAGACTGGATCATTCATATTCATGTAAGTAATACATAAGTGGTTACAAATTTTCGGCTGAATTGTGACAGAACTGAGAACTCTATGAAAACATCATTTTTGCTGAGCTTTTTTTACTGCCCCAACTACCTAAATAAGGTCTTTCACTTGGAACTTTGTGATTCAGCACAAAAACCACTGGATTTACTGAACCCAGTCAGAATAGTTCCTGACAGAAAAATTGGGTATAAAATCCCTGTTTCACAGCTGCTCCAAAAACATGATATTTTGCACCCAGGATCTCAGGATCATACCCTGCAGCACTGACAGAAGACCTGGAGCAATGCCATCATCCTAAAGATTACATTTTATTTACAGATGAAGATAGTCAGGGCAGGAGTTATTTTCTATCATTTCCTGGCTGATCTCCTGTATACAAAAGCTCTGGTAAGCTCCTAAGAAAGTTCCTGCTGCCTACCTCCTCATTAGAGCCCCAGGATAGCAAAACATTCAAGTTCAGCTTTAAGCAGTACCAAGAGGTCTAAAATATACGCTGAGGTGCTTTGCAGAGTCAGGACTTGAAACTGGAGCTTTTCATGGAGTCGAGATTTCCTGCCCTCAATCCACACTGTTAAATGCCCAGTACTGCAAATCAACTTAGCTGATTTCACCACACAGTCAAGTTGTAATTTTTCTCTTTGTTACTTTACAGGGGGAACTTGTCTAGCAAGTGTACTCAATCATCTCTCTTGATATATCTCTTATTTCGCTGAATACTGTGAGCTACCGTGCAGCCACTCTGAGAAGTTGTATCTCCCCAGGGTGCAACAGCATTGTAAAATGCCAGTCGCAATTTTTCATTTGTTCCTCTAAGGGACAAGCCCCTTCTGGCCACTAGTAAAGCTTTTGAAATTCTTTGATTTGCTGCAGCCCATTTAAACCATGTACCCAGGCCAGAGAGTTACTACAGCCAGATGCAGCCCTCCTAGGTAGAACACAAGCCTCACAGGGAGCTAGGTGAATAATTCCTGGCTACCATTGTAATAATTCTGCCTTTCATTGTCATTTCCCCAGGGCGAAAAGCAGCCCAGACAATCTGATGGATGTTTAGGTACCACAGGCCTGATGCCCAGGGGCACACACATGAGTTCTCTGCAATCAGAGACCTGGAGCAGAGAGCAGACAAGGAATGGAGCAAAAGCACTGCCCTTTGCATGTCATATTCCTGTACTCTCATGCTTCTTTCAGGTCATGTTACCAAATACTCTTACACATTTGCAAGTGGATCTTTATATAGAACTAGGATAACCACTGATTTATCTATGAGCCTCTTGAACAGATTTGATTACTATCAGGACAATAACATACCTGAGAGCAATTACTCATGAAAATGCATATTTGATTTTGACTAAAAAATGTGTTTTTCACATCCGGTTATCTTCCTTACTTTCCAAGTCAACAGAAAATAAATGGACCCAATTAATAATACAAAACTGCAAGTTATATTAAATTGGTTTCAACCAGTTAATATTCATCTTTTTACTTCATGCACCTTCTAGCAGCTTGAACCAAAACTTTTCTCAGAAAACAAAAAGAACAAATATTTGAAAGCAGGCAATCTCTTTTAGTAAGACATTCCTTATCCTAAGAAAATACACTTGATATTGTTGTAAAAATAGACCACATTCATTTTAAGGGAAATATTTCTTCCAAATTATGTTCTTCTAGAAAAGCTTAATTTGATTGTTTAGATGTGTCTGGGTAACTAAATGTTTTCTCTGACTTCAGAGTTCTCCCTTTTTGAAATATTAGGTGTATAATTGCTAAGAGTACTTTCTTATTTACAGAAAAATGTCACTAAACTTCTCCTGTCCATCTATAAGCTTTTGGCAAGAGTTGATACAACTGTGGTATACGGTGATTAATGGAAGGCAAGTAAAGGAGTAATTAATCAAACCACATAAGAAAGCAAGAATAAAAAATGATGCAGAAACTGACAAGAAAAGTCTAAACTCCTTGTGCTTTGGCACCAACGAAAACGGACCAGAGGAAAAGGCTAAAAAGTTCATGAATGTGCTCCAATTAATCTGTATGCACACTGCAATGCTCTTTAGTTTGGTTCATTTAAATCTGAAATTCCCTTCCCTGTTGATGTCAGCTAGTTAGCCAAGATGGTGCATTACTGTTATGATCACTGCAGCGCATATAATTTAGATTTATCTCTTTAGGGACTCAGCTCCACCCCCTGCTAGCTAATATGCTCACCATGTTTAATGATGCAAAAAATTTCCCTGAGTACAGGTTATTTATCTTTATCAGGGGCTGCTTTTGGCTGGCTGTCAGTTACCAGCCAGAATATTTGTTCCTAAATGGTTTGTACTCATCCATATTCCAGGGCAATTCTGAGGCCCATATTATCACTGATGTTTGCAATAAAAGTGTTTCAGTTCCTCAGATACACCTTAGTAATACTGATTTATGAGTCTGGACTGGCTGTATTTCTGATGCGGTGATATGAACCCTGAAATATCTGTAACTGTCATGGAAGTGAAATATCTATCCAAAATTTCAGAAACAAAACCCACTTGTAGGGGTCTTGAAGAAATATGAGGAATGAAGGTATTTCTTTGAATACATTTTGAGGGGAATAAGTCAGAGGTGTGTTTTTTAAGCTGAAGATCTGTAGAAAATAAAATAAAATTAAGAACAGACCAATCAAAAGAAGACAGATGAAAGTGTGAGGAAAAGGACTAGTGAGAAGGAGACAAGTCTGGACAGAGAGGTTGGGAGAAAAAAGAAATGAGAAAAGAAAGAACTTTGACTGTACCAGATGAGTGAATACTTTGAGCCTATAAGATTGAAAATGATAGTCGGAAAAGCAGAAAACTAAAGTTTTTCACTTGAAAGTACTTTCCTGCACAGCAACATGAACTAGCACCCAGCTTAAAAGCGAGACGTAGATATCCCGAGTGCAGAAAGAGTTCAAAATACCAAATGTAGTTCTGCAGCACAGACATGAGCATTATGCCACAGTTCAAAGATGAGACCAGTGAGTCTGGCAAGTACGAAAGACTAAAGACATGAAGTAAGTCAATTTCAATTTTTTATAGTTTTGACTAGGACGACAAAAAGGGCAGCAACTGAGTGTCAGATTTGATGTATGCAGTATAATAAGCTGGATTTTCTTTTCATGGCATGCAAACATCTGTGGCACAGAGATTCCCAAGCTCACAGCAACCAAGCCTGTTCCAAAACTGGAAGCAAGAAAGCCAGACACGCTCTCCCCAGGGTGGCATGCTGAGATAACACAGCTTCACTGCTTCCCAGACCTGAGCTAATGCCTGAGCTATGTTGGAGCGCCACAGCCGCTTGTTCAGTGCAAATTCAGGTGTCTCTAACAAAAGACATACTTCAGGGAGTAAGAAAAGTTAATTCCCCAGTTTAGATTCCTCACCTGTGTCTATACAATAATACCCAGCACCACTATTCTCTTCTTACTATCTGTGTACCCACTTGGTGAGGCAGAGTAATAGAATCATAAAATCATGGAATGGTTTGGATTGGAAGAGACCTGAAAGACCATCTAGTTCCAATCCCCCTGCCTTAGACAGGGATACCTTCCGTGTAGACCTGATTCCTCAAAGCCAGTCACACAATCAGAGAAGTTGCCATCAATTCAAACAAAATTTCATGTTGAAACTGGCACAAAAAAGGTTGCCTTCAACTCAGGAGAGTGCATAAGTGTTGACTGAACAATTTTTTTTCTGCAGCATTCGTCTAGCAGACAGGTGTTCCCTAGGGCCACCACATGCCTACTGCATCGCGGCCACAAAGAATTTTGTAACCACCCACTACAGTCATTATCCTTTTCCTAGGCTTAGGCCCATGTGTCCATTCTTCTGGCTGCAGTTCTGCCAGCAAAGACAGCTGTCACTCAGGTACTAATGGAATATAGCCAAAAGTCATGGCCATTTCGGATCTGCTGGTTGAATTGCTCATGTGCTTGTCCATCTTCCTTTTTGGGATTCACATTTTTCTGTGGCTCAGAGCTATGTGCGGGTATGGATCTGTGATTAAAAACCTCTCCTTTGCCATGCTGAAGTAGGAGGTGCCTGCTTATTGAGGAGGCTGTTAACAATAATCCATCTTTTCTTAATATACCGCAGAGTTAAACAGTTAGGAATACTGGAAATAAACTGGGTAACAAGAGAGGTTCAACAGAAGAATAAACCCTTCTATTGACTTCTGAGAAGATAAAATGCCTGGCCCATTTTTGGTGAATGCAGCAGATTTGGATAAACTTCCTGAATCCATATGGTGAAAATGAGAATGCACCTTGGATACGTGTAAAAGCATTGCAGTGGACATTCTTGGTTTTAGACTGTTTGCAACACTGAAGCTGTTACAGGTTTAAATTATTTATGATGTTTTAAACACAAAAGAAAAAAAAAAGAATACCCTAACATTGTGTAAAATATGATTAATTTCCTTCAAAAGCCTCTTAAGTGTTTTCAGCTTACATCACGTACAGCTGTCAATATCACAAGCAGAAAACAGGGTGTAGAATGGAAATAGAGCACACGTACTTGGATTCCACTTCTGTTGGTTTAAGATGATATATTTGTTTGATTTCTACCATGACATGCTCTTCCTGCTCTGAAGTTTTCCAGAAGTCTGGATTAATGACAAAATGATCTCCCATATAAACTTCCACAATGATAATAACATATGTTGGCATAGACAGAATACTGTTGCAGTACCGCTGGGAGCCTCTGAGAGCATGGAGTAAGTGCACAGCAGTCAAAAAAGATCTTAATTTGTGTTTTATTTCCAGTATTACTGAGGTAAATATGCAGGGACCTAACTAACTGACCATTTAATGCTAATATGATGATATTTAATATCCACGTGCTATGATAAGTATTTGAAATACTCACTCTATGGTGTTAGATAAATTCCCTATTAGACCTATCCTTGATAATGTGCATATTGTTTCTGAACGCAATTTCTGAATTATTTAGAAAAGACACGTTTTTCTACTGAGACATGAAATGAACAGCAGATTTTCTGCAAGTTCTTATTACTATTAGGTCTAGACCACATTATGGCCAAATTATGGTGAAAACCCTTGAACAAAGTAATTTCACAGGAAGCTGTTAACCTGTTAAAGCTCCAAGAAATACAGATCAAACTGAAATGAGTTTTAGTTGTATGCTTCTTGATTCAACTATTTAGATAATGTACTTTCATTTAGATCAGCAGCTAAATGTGTGAAGGATAATAGCCTTTCTTGTGCAGGTATAATGAGACATCAGAGCAGTGGTACAGAATAGCAGCAAAGAAGAGGCGAAAAAAGAAGTTCTGATGCCTGCAGTTTTCTTGTGACAGACCCTTTTTTGAAGGAATATGACTATGGAAGCAACAAGTATTTATGTCAGACACTTTCATGCAGCTGGAAAACATGAATCTGTCACCTGATGAAAACTGATTATGGGCCATCAAGCTCAGAAGTGGAAATTCTATGCTATTAACAGAAAAAAATGCACAACAGAGAAAGGAAGATATTTATGCACATGCCATCTCTTTTCTTAAGCAAAAAATAAGCAAATTTTCAAGTTCAGGTTTCTTCCCTCCTCAATCCTATTGTACATAAAATCAGATCAAAAACTTTAAAGGATGCATGAGACAACGTAAGCTTACTCTTCGCTCTAAACTTCTTCTAACTATCTCTAATATGTCTTCAAAAAAATCTAGTTCAAACTGGTATCTTATTTTCCAGTGGTAAAATATCTTCTTTAAGTACATTAATATATATGAAAATAGTGATAATCTGATTTTATTTTCTCTGTGTATTTACATTGCAGCTTAAGCACACATTTTTCTACTTCCCTAACTCACTTTGGTTATATAACAGATGACCTCAAAACAATGTAGAAATACTTCTGGCTTGGTCAATTTTTTTATTTTTTGTGTCAAAATTTGTACACATAGCGTATGCTAGTCCAAAAATATTATTGATCTTGACCCTGGAACAAAGAAAAAATCCTGGTATTTTTAAAGGGAAATTTAAGACTGTACTTAAAATAACTCCATATAGGAGGATTTCAATCAATGGAGCTCTTAACCTGTGATGATATTATGAGCTCTATTACTATACGAATATTATTAGCAGAGCCAGCAAAAATGCAGCATTTCTATTTTTCAAGACCTTTCACTCTTTCAAAATTTTTCTTCACTGAAAATGAAATTAAAATTTCTGTTTTTAGAATTAAATACCAGGAGGACGGCATCCATTTAGTTGCCTTCGATGGATTTATTATTTTTTTTGGTTACTCATTTTTTCATCCCATACCAATGGCAGTAAGTCGTTATGCATCATTCAAGGCAGCGCACAGTGTGATGCACAATATGTTAACCGTGCACCCCTCCTGGTTTGCTAGGTTACATGAGGTATGTGTGCAAACTTAGCATACCACATAGGGGGTCTACATGCGAGCTACTCGCATAGGTATTGTCCTTTTTGTAAACAGAAAGAGCAGCTATGACGCACAATCTGTATAGCTTAATTTATATGTTTACTTACTTAGCAGTGCCATAGATCAAACCCTAGGAATGCCTGTTTCTTTCCACCAAACAGCATGAGCAATTTTGCACTGCTCTTGTTTTGGTATCATAGGACACTTCAAATAATTTCTGCCTTGGCTTTACTTTTTTATTCTGTATTATTAAAGTATTTGCAAAAATCATTGCAAGAACAGCAGCTACACAGATATTTCAGGCAGCATGCTTTTTATTTAGTTTTTTCTCTTCTGTCTCCAATTTGTGTTTCAATACAACAGTCTAGTGCTCAGCACCTTGAGCAAAAAGAGAACATCTAGCTTCTGTATATTAACTAAAGGTCTGCCTGTTTCAGAAGCCCAGGAAAATTATTGCAGGAATATTGAGACCACTGATATTTTTTCTTATTGTTGCTGTTGCCATCATTATTACAGGAAGCCAAGGTGAGACCTGGACCCTGCTTGGACTCAGCACTTCAGAATAAAGGACAGACCAAAAGATAGAGCTGGTAGCACTGCTGAATACAGCAGACAGGAATCCCAAATTTTTCAGTCTCTAAGACAGAAGGTATATCTTTTTCTCTTGCATAAAGGGTTTGAATTAACTTTTATCTACTATGTTTCATATGTATTTTAGCTGTTGGGGAGGGCTATTATTCTTTTTCTTTCAAGGTAGGCATGACCAGAAAAGAAAAAAGGAAAGACACAGCAAAACCCTCTAGTGAATTAGAAGGATATATTTCAAGCTACTGTTAGCACTATGCCTTTTCTTTTAGGAAGAAAACATTGAGAGAAAAAAGCATTATGAGATTTTTTTGCAAAATACTCTTAGAAGCTATGAGAGATACAAAATATCATTGCAATGTATTAGAGGCGACAGTATGGTACAGGAGATTGTCTTGATAGCTTACACAAAATTGAAAGCTCATGCTCCTAGATATAGAAAACAGATGAAAGAATTGTTTCTGTGTAGCGATAAATAGAAATACAAGTAAGCCTACCTGGCTGGCATTCCAAAGCCAGGAATAGGAAATAAAGGAGGACCTTTACTTACTATATCTGATGATCTGAAACTGCCAACAGGCTGGCTATCTATCTATCCACCTATCTATAAAGATGCATTGCAGGATATGTAATGCGACCAAGAGGAGCAGATGAAAGTGTTTTTTTCTTTTGTTTTGCCTTGACTGTTAGCAGTTAGGTAATATACTTACATTTTCAGAACTATTGCACACAAACTTATACTAAACATTAACTATATCATGGGTAGAAATTGTGCTTTTTTATAAAGTATCCAGGAGTATACTGCACTTTTTGCTAGGATTGCTTGTGTGAATTTTAATGTTTCTATTATCCACCGTACTCTCCATACCTTACTTCATTGATCTAATTATTTCACAGGAAGATTTTTGTGTGAGTTTCTTGTTGCTTTTTACTCACTCTCATAAAATATTGATTATTCTTAGCTTTTACTGACTTGAGAAATGTCAATAAATTCCCTGTCTTACAGGGGAGTTCAGTTTCTTTGGTGTCTTCTGTTTTGAAGGAATGCTATTATTTCAGTGCTTTGCAAGATGAGGAATCAAAGCCCAAAGTGTCACAGATTCCACACCCATGGACACATCCATCCAAAAGTGGGATTCATCCTGTGGAATATCTTGGTAATTTTTTTGTCATCCTGAAATAGAACAAAGAATAAAAACTTACTCACACTCCAAGGACATGCTAGAAGGCAATGAATCGTCTACAGAAGTTTCAGTTTATATGGAAACCAGTGTCTGATACACATGAACTTTAAAATCCCACGAGACACTATGTCAGCTCATCTGGGTAAAGGATGCTGCTGCCAACCAAAACAGAAATGGACTTTTAATTTTTTTTTTGAGGTAGATTACAGTGCACCAAGTTGTTAAAACTTATTCTTCTATTAACTTTTAAAATATAAATTTATACTTTCAAATGCCACTAATATTTTAAGAATGGAGTATTTAGGAATGCATCCACAAAACCTGTAATTTGTACTGGATAGAGACTACAATAATAAGAAAGGAAGTAGAAAAGCACACAAAGGAAATAGTCACTTCAGAGTTTTTCAATACAAAGCACGATTCTATTCAAATTCTGTTGAGGAAACTGAGAATCTTTCCCATACCTTCAGAGATCTTTGGTTCACACTATATTGATGTTCACTGTACCACAGTAATCTCTTTTGTTTCCTATTCATTTAGAAGATTTTGTATTACATTAATCCTTCACATACTGGGGATTTTGAGGTCTTCTCTAACTCTAAAACTTGGCTTGAAGTATGAGACTGGATAGTAATAAAGTAAAGAAGAAGTACTTCTTCTGGATATGAGCAGGAACTTAAGTTCTGCTAGAGTTTTCATCAAGCATAACTCCAGTCCCAGTAAGTCTCACACTATTAGAATACTTGTATATATACATAAATAACAGTTGTGCTAAGAAATGCAAGTGTCAGAGATTTACTCATGTTTTTCATCCCCAAAGTAATGTAGAATACACAAACATTTAACTTAGTGAATTATGGGTCTTCTCTATACACAAAATAGAAATCTGCCACCAGAGAAGAACAGCAATGACTGATTCCAGGTAAGTGTTTTTCTAAAATGAAATAAGAGGTATTTGGTACAAATCACTCTGCTTTCCCTGTGTGCTTCTCTTTGTAGGAAAATTACAAAGCCATTTGGAGAGAAAAAACGTTTCTAAGTGGCAGCAAAATGAACTCACTGCCTGTTTTGACCATATCAGAACTCCAGGAAGGGAAGGGCTCTAGGGTGTCAGCAGCAGAATTCCCTGGCCTTTGAGCATTGTTTGGGACCCCACTGTGGAAACTTAGGACTGCTATTGCTTTCTTAAAGGTCTACTATCCCAGATCTCCGGGCTTGCTTCTCTTCTTTTCCTTTCTACACTGGGAAAAAACATTACTCCAACAATGTCTGCTATCCTTTAGCAACAATATTTGGATGTTATTTGCACCACTGTGAAGCTTTGAAGAAGTTCTGCTGAAGCATATGTGGTTGATCTTCCCTCTTTACCTGTGAGCATTAACCACTGCCAGGAAATATCCCTCCAGAAGCCTTGTTAAATATCTGGCTCCAGGAATGTCATGGCACTCTGAGGTTCCCAGTCGCATAACTTTGTTTGAAGCATTTATCAGACATTTAAGATTCCTCATCACTAAATTTGACCCTCCTAATCCACCACATTTTATTCTGATCAGTCAAGTGTTTGGAACAACAGGAGGTAGCACATTTTTATTTTAACCTTACGTGCCTTTTTTTTAGACCACAGGAAGCTGAAGATAACTGTAATGTGAAACTTACTCCTACTTAGCCAGAACTCCCAAAGAGACCAGTTGGAAATTTAGACTGTTAGAGAAGAAACGAGGGAAGTATATTCAGAAGGAAATATATATGTAATATGTGTAATTGGTCCTAGTTTCTGAAGTCATGCTCCCTTGTGCCTATTACTTTCACTCAAGGGTGTCTTACTAAGTGGCACTGTAACTTATTTTGGTGTTTCTTTGAGTAGAATTTAAAAGCATTTATCATGCTGAAATTCTTAGAGCAGCACACTGTTTGGTATCATTAAATCTCATTAGCAATCAACATTTAAAAAACATTTTCTCAGGGTTTTTCCTTAATACTCATACATATAGTTTTTCCATAATTAAGCAGGTCTATTAGTTTCACATCGTGGGTGGGATGGAATTTTAAATTACACCATTTCTTTCAGAAATAAATGGGAGTCTGAAATGAAAAAGTCCTCAGTTATCTGGCTGTTGCTATAAGGGTGAGGAAAAGGATGGGATGGCAATAATGCAAAATATACTGTGCTGCGTTGCTGAGAAAAGGGTGGAAGGTTTTCAATCAACACAAGCCTCAGCAAAGAATGATCACTTCTGTGACAGGCTGTGAAATCCTATCTCTGCTGAACACAGATCTGACCTTTCAAGGAGGTTTTGCAGAAGGTTAATTTCACTCAAACACTGAGCTCTAACCTGGATGAAACTGGAACATGAAGATGCTTGAAATGTTTGGAGATGCAAAGGTGTTCCTGGGGAGAGGGAGAATTGGAGGCAAGGTGTTTTGTTCAGACCAATTGCTGTCACTTCTCAGCACACAGGCTGTCCAGCACCAAGGGAAACATTAAGGTTTTAGATTTAAATTACCATATTTTTTTACGTACTTGTGTTGGTGGAGGCGGGCAGGGTTGTGGTTTCCAAATTTGTTTCCATTTGTTTGAGAAATTAGTAGCACAGATCAGCCCTGCACCAGGATCTCTTTTGTCTACTTACAAAGAGGGAACAGAAAGCCAAGCCTAACTTAATAAAAGCAATCAACAGCAAGCATTTTCCTTCTTCAAGTATCCCCAATTCTACAAGCCTAACAAACTCTGTGCCCAGGAAGTCCTGCTCTTGCTCTCTCTCTTAAGCCACATTTCAATTCTTTCTGTAAGTTTTCAGCACACAGAGAACATCTTGAAACCAATAAACCAGCCCCATCTTGTGTAACCAGGGAAATCCATCAGTTGACAGATCAATGTCTGAACTCCTTAACACAATTAATAGACAAAAAGTAATAAATATAGCAACAACCAAACTCATAATGCTTACATTAAAAGGTTCTTATGTGATTATCTAATAGCCCAATGAAACTTGAGAGACTACTTATGCTACTACTTATACAAATTTTTACACGCAAGAAAATTAAAATATAGATGCGCACTTGAGCTTAGTGCAGAAAATGCTGGAATTCTGCATGTCATTTAAGCGCTTTGATTAAGTACACTGATTTACACCAGATTTAAGCTATATTCACCACTAGGGAACATTTTATAAAGAGGAAGGTTTTACCCTTGTGTATCCTACAAAGAATGAGGGAGGGTTTACCTTTCTGTCACTTTGGCACTCCCCTTTTGATAAGCCTTCTTATCTGGCATCAACATCAGAGCTGCATTCATCATTGTCTCTGCACTGAGCTGTGTAAGGGGAACATCTGATTGCAGATCAGTCAAAGTGTTTACTTTTTTTCTATAGTGCAAAAGCAATAAAAGTAGTTTCTAGAACTACACAACTGGGGTGTGCCTGACTGAAAGGAACATGGAGATGTGATGATGGCACCAGAAAATAAAAGTAAACCTTCATGGTCTGTCTAAAATGTTAACTGCTTTGCAAGTTAGAATTGTAATATTTGCTCCTTTGCTTAGCATGTTTCTGTTCCCAGTCAGCACCTGCCATTGACTATTTGGACCATGATGATAGCTCCTTAATTTTAAACTGTTGCCATTAACTAGCCAACTTCTGTTTTTTTTCTGAACATCATCCTTTTGCCTTGCTATTTTCTTTTCCTCACTGGCAACTTGGACCTTGGGACCACTGCAATTCTCCCTATAGACGTCTAGCTACAGGAGAAGTATACATACATCTGTGTCATATGAAGAGGAGGAGCACCTGATGGGAGCTTCAGACTGACCAAGTGCCTTCCAAAATGGAGAATGTAAGGCTTCCCTCAGATGAAATCAGTGGTGCCTCTTCTGTCAGCCTTCCTCACATTGTGGAAAGCCCTGGTCTCTTTCTAGGCAGCAGACCAAATCTGTAACAAAGGGCGCCAAATGGGAGGCAGGAATTTCCATTTCTAGCCAGCCTACTGTGAGAATTCTGCCTTTCCTCTTCTGAAAAGTCTTGTCATCTCTCAAAATGCAGCTGGAATTCCTCACATCAAGAAGTCTGGACTGCTGATAGGTGAAAATTGCAAAGCGGTGGGATGATTTGGTGTACAGTGAGCCTACATATTCACTGTGCCAGATACCCTTCTGCCCAGCATTAACTCCACGTCTGATAAGACGTGGAAAGAAGTGGTGTGCATATCAGTCAACCTGCATCAGGCTCAGCCTGTGTTAAAGAAAGGGCTGTGATGGAACTCTGACAACTTTAATCAATCTACTGCTTCTCCAGACTTGTTCCTACACATGCCTGCAGCCCTCCTGCTTCCTCTGCGGCTGTGCCAAGCCTCAGATTTCACAGCGCCAGTCTGTAAAGACCATGCTGTTCATCATCCATCATGAACTCATGAGTAGGGTGTCCTAACTTCTTTACTGTACAGCTTTGAAATGGATCCTGTAGCGAATAATGACTCTCCATCTATTTCTGATCTGATCTAAAACACATTTCCTTCTTTGCTGTGCATCTACTTTCCATCCCTGCTTTCCGTCTTATTTTTAAACTTTACCATGGAGAGCCATATGGTGTATTAGATTAAAGACATTACACAAAGAAGGCGATGCATTTTGTTGTACTGTTCCCATCCCACCACATCGAACTGCTATGAGAAGAAGGGAGAGCATTGTAAAGAAGGAAAAACACAGCAAAATCTTCGGCTAACCATAACTCCCATTCTCGGCAAATATGGAGGAGAGGAAGTCATAGTCAACAGCCATATTGGTTGAAAACTATCTGTAGAACAGAAATTCCCAAAACCAAGTTAGGCTGCATATAGCAGACAAAATTAATGCCTACTATAACATACCTTAATTCAGTTCAAAAGAACTTGGACCAACATTATCTAACTTCAAAGATATTTCTACAAGGATGAGCTACAGCTTGGTGACATTTATTATGGAACTCCATAGAATGAGAACAAAGACTCGGCTTTCCAAACGTGTATCACAGAAGCAATTGTATCACCAGCAATATGGATAGGAGGAATAAGCTCATACAATTAAATAAATATGAAATCTTTCAATTAAAGTTGAAGTCTTAGAAGTGCGATTTCACGAACAGTTGGCAAGAGCTGCTATATTTTTAAGATAATAACAATCAATTCTTCCTGTACAATAAAAATAGTTATAAGAGAAAAATCACTCAAAACTGAAATGTAAGAGGACAAAAGGTCATAAATTGCAATAGAAACCCCTAGGGAATCTGAAAATGTATAGGGGTTGGGGGTTTTAAAAAATTGTCTAGCTATTGAAGAAAAATATTGTATTAACAAATGGACAAATGAGACTAGAGCTATCCCTCAGAGCCGCTTCATCAACCACAATCATATGAAGAATCCAGTGTACCTTTTTGAAAAGTAGTTGAAATACTGAATCTGCTAAAGCAGAGAACAAGCCTTTGTTAGCTACTTTTGAAGGTCATCAGTAGCTTTTAGTGTATAGGACGTCTTTACAACAATTAGATCAAAACTCAGATTGAAAATGTTGGTGGATTTCATAAGTTAGAATGACATCAATAGTTGACTCCTAGAGGGCACTGCATGGGAACAAGGGTTTTATTCTAAAAAAATCTCGCTTCCAGTTGGAGCACCACTGGAAACGCACATTAATTTTACGTGATAACAATTGATTGTTTGTTCATTTTAAATTTAAAGGACGTTTGAAGAAAGACAGCTTCATTTTGGTCACCTTGGGTGTTGAAAACCTGAAAACCCCTGTTGCTTGTGCAACTCCTGAGCAGTCATGTGGATCCTAATAATCAAAACAGATGCACAAACAATGTCTTTGGCATGGCTGCCGTTATACTGTCTGTTAAGCTAAGTTTGCACACTAAGAAGATATAAACCCAACACTAAGAGGTCATAACTTCAAAACTGAGGTGAACCTCAACAAGCAGGCCTTCAAATCAATGCTAGCATGTCCTATCTCTGAAAAAGAACTCATTTCATAGTGCTCACAAGCTCCATTAAATGGCATGGCAAATATAAATGCTGTGGATATCAAAAATCTCAACTTCTTTAGACCACAGCAGCATGCAGAATGTAAAACCTAAAGAATATGAGGAACAAGAAAAATTCAGTTTGCCCAACAGGCCTGCCAAATTTTATTCCTCTTAATATCATGTGAGCAGGAAGGAAAGTAATTATTATTTTTCTACATTACACTAATTCCTTTTGCAATTGACAAGCTGAACAAAGGCTGCACATGTTTCATTTGGCCAAAAGGCTAGTTTCTGTTCAAGGGCATAATGGATGATTCATTTCTTTAAAAAACATCCCTGCAAGAAAACAAAGAAAAATGTCGTGTTGGTGAGGTACTAAAACAACTACTGTTTCATGCACAAACAGTACCTGAAACATTGTCTTTTGTTACATTAGCAGGATATATGTTTTTAACAAGACTGTTAAAATGAAGACAATTTCCCCTATTTACTTGTGATTTTAAACTGAAAATATTCATGTCACTACTTTGTAATTCCTGGAGTCCCTTCTCACATGTTTCTGGTACCTCTGTTAGCCTCTGGCACCTGTACTGGAGTGTGTAATGTAGACATTACATGTAAACATGCCAAGGTAGTGGAAAGAACTGAAGGTCCTTGTTAAAACCAGTATGAACTCATGCTACAAAGGCAGTGTAGCAATGTCAGGTCTGGCAATAACAGTGGCTTTGTAAAGCAACAAAAGAACCTCCCTCCTGAGAGAAGAACCTCTCCTCAGCCATTTCTGTAGACGTGGATTACCTTTCACTCATGAAATTTTTGTCCTTCAAGCTGAGCCTTTAGTTAGAGGATGAATCAAAGAGTTGGAAATTAAAACACATGCTGCAGATAGTGGAAAACATGTTAAAACTCATTAAGCAGGTTGCTCACAGCCAATGGACTAATTTTGTTCAAAGTCATGTAGACCAAAACAAACTTCAAATGTAAAAGTTAAATATTGGAAGCTGAGTGTGCCACTGCAGAAAACTGAAAATGGCATCATTCACCCATGGGTGTGCGAGGTTCTTCCCCATTTTCTCACTGTGCCTTTGAAACAGTTAAATCTGCAGCACTGTCGTCATATTACAACAAAAGATATACTTAGGGAACTAGATGACAGAAGATTTGAGTTAGTAAAAGCTGTGATTAAATAAAAAAAGCATAGAGAGAGCATATATATATATGTAGCATATGGGCAGGAGTAAAAAACTTACAGGGTGAAATTAATTACTTGGTTATTTAAGGGATTAAAGATGTAAAGGATTGGATAAGATTAAGAAAATAAATGTATACAAGAGGCTTCTAAGTAGGGTGACAGTAAGACTTATTCAACTGCAAAGCAGTTTTCAGATGAACAGATAAAAGGTCCATTACATGCAGCGTTCAACCATCACGCAAGACAAGCACTAGCAAATACACACAGGAAGTTTAATTTTCCTTGGTAAAGAAAAGGGTGTGGTTTCCTAACTGCAGAGTTAGGGAAAATCCCCTATATTCATTACATTTCTAGTTTTAAAAACTGAGATGCTCCATTTTATAAGCATGAAGTTCAGCACTCTTAACCTTGGTGAAAAACAGTTTTATTGCACAGACCTAGCATAACTTTTATTATTCATTGCTGTATTTTCTTCCAAAGGAGTAACACACGCCCAGCAATACTGCATATATTATCACACACTGTAACACAAGGTAGAGAAAAATTATTTTCTGAGATGCTTTGGTATTTTCTTATTTATAGGACATTGGTCCAGAGATAATGTTTATAAAGGTTTCTCTGCCTCCTGTTATATGTCACTAACACTGAAAAGAAACATGATTGAGCATATTTGAGCAAACTCCTGTACACTTGTTAGGCAAATTTTCTGAGCTCCTTTTGACATCATTGTTTATAATAAAGACAGTTAATCTGTTCTTATTTTTGCCCTTAGTAACCAAAATCTCTTTCTGCCTGAGGATCTATCCAAGAGTCAATTTCTTTGGATCATATTACCTTTTACCTGATGAATGCAATTACTCATGGTGATAAGTAACACAGCTACACTCTAATTTTCAGGCATGATCCTTCACTGACTTAAGGATCCTGTTCCAGTCTTTATTCTAGCTGACAGCTTGCTTTCAACTTTACTCTGCCTACAGCACATTGAAATTTTTTCCAGAAACAAAGGAGTTCTTGGAAAGCACCAGTAAAGCTAACCCCAGCATTTCCTGACATAATTCCTCAGAAATCACCATTTTTCATCACCATTTTTAAAAGGTTCATAATTTTCACTAAATCCTGTTTTGAGATTTTCAAAATCATGAAGGTGTCTTTTCTTTGTCAAAATGTCTTTTAGGAGATAACAGAATTAACAGACAATTATGTTTCCAAATGAGAAGCATCACACAAAAGCTCTTTAACTGAGCTAAATGAAACATTTTGACAGACCCAATCTGATGTTCCTCCCCACTGGATTTTCAGTTCACTCTTGCAAAATACCAGTTTTTCAGTTCCAAATGAGACAGTGCCAATATTAAAAATCTTTCTTGTCCTTCTCTAAAGAAAGCTGTCAAGCTGATATTTTTGAATGAATCAGTAGGTCTCCAGTTTCTCAGAAATTATTTCAAGAGTATTGCCCCAAATATTTTTTTAACCACTGTCAAGTCTTTTGCATTGACAAATTGAGAACTGCTCATGAACTTGGTATGTTATGCACACTTCCTGGAGTACGAAAAGTCCAGAAGCAGTGTGACCACACTAGCACAGTGTCACATCTGAGGAGATAATCCCCTCTGCTGGGTTTATTAGCTGAAGAATTTCCATATCATATGCACCCTGCCTCTGATTTCAGAGAAAATATGGCCAGAGACAATGAGAGTTTTCCCTCCTATCTTCCTCTTACACTGTGTCTACCTTTTGGTTGCAATACGTGGCATTAGCTGAACTCCTCATAGCTTCCATCCATTGCCTTTCACAAGCCTGCTCTATCAAACCTCTCACCTCAGTCATGGCTCTGACAAAAGTCCCTTTTTCCTAGTGAGGCTGCTCAGTAGCCCCTTGTACAGCTGGGGCTTTTTGAGCTAACAACACCCCTCTTTTTCTTGAGGAATTGAAAAGCGAAACAAAATTGCTGTATAATGATGTGCAAATCGCAATCTGTTTTAATAGAGGCTTTCTGCTCATGGTTTTCCCCTAAAATATAGATTCACTCTGGTTCCTATCCAGGATATTTTAAAACACTGGAAATAAGATCTATAGAAAATCCCTTCCCTTTCCTCTTTACCCCCTAAAATGGACCCTTGTAATTCCAACTCATCAGGTCACACTTTGTCTGTTACCCAAGAAGGCATTCAAATAACCCCAGCTTAGGCTGAATCTTCTTTTGAAGGAAAAGTCAATGGGTTGCTTTATTTTTTTAAATGTTCTAATTCTACCATTCACAGTGTAACGGGTGGCTGTAGGTAAAGAAAAAACCTTCTTCTCCCCCTTACCTCTGCCAACCTGCTACTTTTTCCCTTTTGAATGCCTTTAGCCTGAGCTATGGAGACTTCAAAGACTTCAAAGGCAGCTGATACTGCTGCTGGGGCTGACACTGAAAATGCTGGATTCAGCAGAGAATGCAAATGTTATGGATCATGGAAGATCTTCATTTGTTTCAAAAGAATGGTGGCTTTTATTCCTTTCAAATTAATTAAAAGGAATATCCAAAACAAGCAAACAAACAAAAACAGAAGAGGGAAAAATCACAGAAACACGAAGGAATTAATGTGCAGCAAACAAGTTGAATTTTCTGCTGAGTTCAGCACACAGTAAGGAGACAGGACATTAGTTTTGGCTCTCTCTGAGGTTTCCTCTAGCTGAGAAGGCAGAGCATAATCAGTCGGCAACTATTTCTTAGGTGCCTCTGCCAGCGTGCATCATATTCAAGCTGGCCCTTTAACCTCAGTCCTGTTGCTGCCACAGGCTGTAGAGCAAGGGCAGAGAAGACAATAGAGCATCCCAGAGGGCACTGGAGGGTCACGATGCTGGAGGAATCAGAGGCAAAGCCATCACGGGCACAGGGATCTCTGCTGTGCCACTGGCAAGGGGCTACGGGGATGTGAGGTGAGCTGCTGAGAAGGAAGTCATAGGCAAGCTCACGGATTAACTAGGGGAACACCCATCTTATTTCTGCTCTGGATTCATGAGAGACCCTAGGAGAAAATCCTGTGAAATAAGTTAGGCAGCTCTTTTCTTCTCATGTGTCAGCTGAGCTGTCCCTTTTTAACTGGCTTCTTGCCATCTGTAGTGATCTCAGCATCAAGTCTGCTGCTGTCTGATCTAACATCTGCTGCAGAGGTCAGAAACTTGGTTAACAAAACATGCAATTTCTACTATTCATTAGGATTTAATGGTGGAATTATCAAAAAAATCCTAAAATGCTAATGTTTTATTTATACAGATACCTGAAAGTCTAGCAGATACTCCTGAAAAATTCGTTAGGTTTGGACACCATGTGAATTTTATTTCAGGCGTTATGCTTTTAGATGCAGCATCATAGCTTTTTAACTAGTGCATATTAGCTGTAATAGGCAGGCAGTGCAATTAATGCAAAGGGGCTCCACATCTTTTATTACAGAGGATTCTGGGGTTTCAATTTTGGGATTAAACAATTTAAAAACCAACCTTGAGAGGGTTTGAGTAAGAGCCCTTCAAAATGAAAAATTATTGTCTTAGCTGGTTTTGGATGAACTACTCTGGTAAAAAGAGTATTGTTTAATTTTCATTTTGAATTAAAGACCTGGAAAGCTGAGTAATACACAGGCTAATTCCAAGTTGAGCTGTGCTTCTGCTCATCTGAGTGCCATAAAAATGTATTAAAAGAGGAGTTATTTTGTACACTGCGCTGTACTCCAACATTTAATTCTCAGCAGGCTATAAAATCACTTCCAACATAATGAAATTACAAAAGAATTTTAATTTCATTTTCAAGCCCTTATCATCACAAATTACTAAGAGAAGAAGGTCAGAAGATGACTAGTGATATTGCCACTCTCCCTTGTCTCATGACCAGGTCTTTTTGACTGAAACACCTGCAAAAGACTTTTGTGGGTAATTTAAATAAGGCATAGTGCAGAAGATCCTGAAATATGCAGCTGAGTACATCAGCTTATGCATTATGAAAACACTGCTGTTAGAAAGGATTCTGAGTGGAATAGGCAAAATAACAGCAAACAGTCAAAATAATAACCAGACAAAACAATAATAATAAATATCATCACAGTGAGGGTTAAAGGTAAAAAGACAAAAGTATATACTCAGTCAGATCAATAAAAAATTAACTATGCTTTGGTGCTATTTCAAAGAAAAGACAAAAAAAAAGTCTTCCAATAACAAAGCTTTTCCCTGAAATTTGTAAAATATACAACAGTGAGTTATTTTTTTTCCTCCTGGGCCAAAGTCCACAGTTGTTGTTCAAGCCAAATTTTCACTAGAACCAATAGAGGCTTTTCAGACTTTATTTTCCATAGCTAGGCAGAGGCAGAAGCAGAGGCCTTCCAGGACTGATGCAAAAGTTACTGGCCTGTTACAAAGCAGATCTTAATATAATTCTTCCATGAAGACAGGGTGCTTGTCTGGATGTACAAATCATTTTAAGTTTCTGCACATTTAAAATGTTGGTTTGAGCTAAAGTTAAAGCCCCAGTAAACAAAGGGAATCTCCTCAAAGATCAAGGAATGAAAATTCCAATAAATAATCTCTCCAAGACTGAATTTCTGCTGGAGAAACAATTACCCTAAGTACCTAAAATGCATTCAATTGGTAATGTCTAGACACAGGCACACAAAAAAAAAATCAAAAAAATCCCTGTATAGTTGTCTAAGCAGTTTCCCACACACTATTCAGCACACACTCTTAGATTGAGCATATCTTGTTTAAGTAAGTTCAAATTCAATGCAAAACACAACAGAGCAGATCAGTTCAATTATCAGAGAAAGGCCCTCAATTATCTCATGCAAGCAAGATATAGGACTGTTCCACACCCTTGGGAATGCAGGCTCTTTGACTTGCTGGAATGCACGGGGTATGGTGGGTGGGAGAAAAGTAAAACACCCTGCCTCCTCCAGCAGCCCTCCGTCCTGACCAAGCATTGTCTGAGCTTCTGTGAAGACCACCACAGTGACCTCTGATTTTCATCTTCTATAAGTGGCCATCTCTGAGATTTAAAGCCGTTCACGACCTGCTTCCTAAGCTGTGATGTAACTTCTGAGAAGGAGCACAACCTTGATCTCTTCTCTTACTTGATCATACCCACATAAATCAGCCTATTTATGCATTACAGTTCTCCCATCACCCAGCAACCAGACTGTGGGATTCCTAAGTTTTGGTCCCACTTCCAGTTGCAGTTGGTATGATTTATCCAATGACTTGTAAGAAGAAAATATGTAAAGACAGAGGTTAAGTGAGAATAGAGGAAAAGAGAAACAACACAACGTGCTCAAGTTTGTAGAGCTGGGCACAGTCTGAGCCTGCAGCTGAACTTTCCCACAACCCTGGTCAATGCTTTGGGTTCTGCCTCCTTTAAAAAATTGAGAAACTAAACCAGAGAAGGGAGACGAGGGAAAATGTAATAGAAATGTGTCTTGGTTGTTTGTTTCAGAAATATAGCTACACTACTCAGTTTTGCAGTGATTTATATCTGCCTAGCAGATGCCTGCTCTAAGCTCTCATACCTGTTCCCAAATAACCTGTGAAGATAAGCCAGGAGTGCTCTTCCAGCTGGGGACATGAATCATATTTCATTTCTTGTGTAATACTTCTGCACTCTGTGTTTAACAGGTTTCTCTTCTTATTTTATTTAGTTTAGTACAACTTTTTAGGCAAACACAAATAAATTTATTAGTCACATTTATTTATGCCCCTAAAACAGCTCCATTGTGATGTATGTGATGAATACTGAAAGAGAAGTGATTCCAGAAGCTGCTCAGGCGTCTGTGTATCTGTGCCAAATTCCACATTATATTTATCTCTCAGCTATCGCCCAAACACAGGCTCAGTTCATACTAAACACGCTTTCTGTTTCCACAATATTTTCTTTTAACTACATCCATAAAATACAAGCTACAAATTACAAATTACCTTTACCTTCTGTCACCTCTCTTTACCGGCTCGTCTCCATTTCCTTTCTTTCTTTGCTTTATTCATTCTAATATTGCCACACTGTATAAAAGTCAAACTGAAGAAGAATCTGCCTTCAGGAGTAACTGTCTCTTCTCTCCACGTTTAATATGGCACTGATTAAATAACATGCCAAGTGATCCCATTATGCATTATTGGAGGGAGTTCCATTGTTGGTTGCAGAAAATAATGGCAAGGAGAATAAGAAGTGGAAGTGATTTTCCAAAAAATGGACCAGTGATGAACAAAATCTTTTGACATCTACAACTAATTTGCACACTTCCATTCAAAACTAAGGCCACTATCATTGATTCTGTTTTAAAGGTATAACCCCTGTGTCATTTTCTTACCCCAAAGAAGCCAGGTCCTTCAGAGACATCCACAAGCTTATTTGGTTTAATTTCAAAGCAAGCAGATTTCCCAAGGTTCTTTAAGCTATTTACATAGGTTCCCCTAGGAAGAGAAAACCCTCTGGGAGATCTAAAATTGCCGAATAAAAATGGAGGTTGTTCACAACTAACTTGCATTAGTCCAGAAAAAATCAGGGACCAGGTAACTTTTTAAGACGTTAGGCACAGATAGGTGTGATGATTTAAGAGACATGGATTTGAAGGGTGGACTATTCTGTGCATAAGGAATTGGCTGGATGATCGTAGCCTGAGAGCTGTGTTTTAACAGCTCTGTGTCCAAGTGGAGGCCGATGATGACTGGTGCTGCTCAGGGCCCTGTCTTGGGACTGTTGTGCTTCAGTATCTTTATCAAAGGCACAGACAATGAGATCAACAGCACCCTCAGCAAGTCTGCAGATGATGTGAAGCTCAGTGGTGCAGTTGACACAACACAAGGAAGGGATGCTGTCCAAGGGGACCTATACAAGTGTGAGAAGAAACAGGTCCAAGTGAATGGTGCTGCAGGGGGTTGGGGCAATCTCAGACATGAGTACAGACTGGGAGAAGAACGCACAGAGGGCAGCTCTGCAGAGAAGGACTTGGGGGTTCTCATGGACAAAAAGCTGGACATGAGACAACAATGTGTTGCAGCCCAAAAAGCCAACCACATCCTGGGCTGTACCGCAGCAAACCTGGACAGCAGGCTGAGAGAGGTTATTCTCCCCCTCTCCTTTGCTCTTGTGAGACTCCACCTGGAGTGTTGCCTCCGACTCTGCGATCCCAGTGCAAGAAGATCACAGACTTCTTGGAGTGAGTCCAGAGGAGGGCCACGAAGATGATCAAAGGGCTGGAGCATCTCTCCCATGAGAACAGGCTGAGAATAAGGATTGTTCAGCTTGGAGAAGAGAAGACCCCTGGGAGATCTTACAGCACCTTCCAGTACCTCAAGGTGGCTTTTAGAAAAGACAGGGAGCAACTTTTTACATAGGCAGATAGTGAGAGTATAAGGGAGAATCATTTTGAACTAAAAGAGGAGATTCAGATTAGATGCCAAGAAATACCTTACTCAGGGGGTGGTGAGACTCTGGAACAGGTTTCCCAGTGAAGTTGTGGATGCCTCATCCCTGGGACAGTTCAAGGCCGGGTTGGATGCACGCCTGAGCAACCTGATCTAGTGGAAAATGTCCCTGCCTATGGCAGAGGGGTTGCAACTAGATGATCTTTAAGATCCTTTTCAACTCAAGCCATCCTATGTTTCTATGATTAAACAAATAAATCTTTTTTGGCATTGATTTTTTGTCAATGTCAAGCACTGGTACAGACTTCTGTCAAAGAGCTTTTCATCCTCACATCAGTTCCAGCATAAATGAGCATCTGGCCTGGCTGTCAAAGATACAGGGATTCAATAGGAAACACATAACCAATAGGCCAGGTGGCTGGAAGAAAGAAAACCAAACAAACAAACAAACAAAAACCCCCAAACTGGTGTAATTTAGGTATTAGAACTAGGATTTCAGGAGCTTTGTCTAGAAGCCATGCTGAAAGGATTTTTATCCCTATTTGCATAGGGTTGGCACTGAGTTCCCAACCCTGTACTTGGATGGGACTTTAATGACCCACTGCTTGAGCCAGATTTTAAAGACTTATAATATGAATGTTCTTGTTATTTTTTCTTGTTTTGATGGGGAAAGAAGTGATGACATTTCCCCAGTTATGAACATGTGAATCATCACTCCTTTAAAAATATGCTGTTTGTATTTCAGATCTAAAGTTTCATATTTTCTGTAGTCTCAGGTATTTTAGGAGCAGTTAAAACTCAGTTCATATTTTCACACTCGTTAAAAGAATTTTAACATAAATTTTAAGTTGGAAAGCCACCAGAAAGCCAAAAGATTATTATGTTTTACTTTTAGCAGGACATCACCACAGAAGCCTCTCAGAAATTTCTGTTTGAACTGTGGTATATGTTTCAGAGGGACACTCAATCCTAAAATAAAGGGCCCACATGGTGGAAAATCAATCACATTCCTTGGTAAGTTATGTCTATGTTTAACTACCATCAGTGTTAAAAATCAGTTCCGTGCTTCAAATCTAAATTTGTCTTGCCTCAGCTTCCAACTGCTGAATCTCATTACGTTTTTTTACTGATAGATTAAAGAACTGGCTATGTGAAATTTCTGTCTCAGGTAGGTACTCACAGACCAAGATAAAACCATTCCCTAGCCTTCTTTTCAGCAAAATAAGTGGATGAATCTTCTTAAATTTCTCAGTATGAAATATGTTTTCCAAACCAAAAGTCTTTCATTGAACTGCTTTGAATGCTTCTCACCATTCATAACACTTTTAAACTGCAGCACAGGAAAGCTCTCCTGTGTGAAATAATCAGTTGTGCTGACTTTAACTATTTTAAATGTAATTATTATTGGGGCCCTTACAACTTTTTATGTGTGTATCTTGTTTAGAGACATCCGAAGTTCAACAGAACCAGATAGATAAGTTGTAATGCTGTTAGATGCTAGTTTGAAGCTAACCACAGAATATAAATCTCAGAAAGAGGCCAATTGTTTTATGTTATTTCTATATTTTCTGGTGGATAGATAAGCAAATATGTCTGGGAGACAAATGCATCTGGGGGAGGTGAATAATTGTGCTGCTAGATATTTTTGGTTTTGGTGTTGAACTTCTGACAATCCGCATTTAGGCATGGACAACAGAACACGTAAGAGAAGCCAGAGTAAGAGATCACCTGTTTTGCATATAAAATCCAAAGGCAAGCTGCTTGAACTGCATTTAAAGTAAAGAAAATACTTATGTTTGATCCATACAGCCCTCTCCTCTCATTGCTGCTGTTCCTGCTGAGGACGGTGTCAGCTGCTTTCCTGAGACAGAAGGAGTTTTTACACCATCTCTTCACCCACCTAGTATTTTACTCACAGCTCCTCATTTTAATTAGGTTATCTTACCATCATACAGTTTTGCCTACATGTCTGGGAGGCTTTGAACAGGTGCTAATAAAATAAAATCATTTCTGACAAAGATGATAAGCATCTTTACTGTTTTGTCCATTTTTTACTTTGTAAAAATAGTTAGCAAATGAAAATAGAAAAATTTCTCAGTTTTGAAATTAAAATAAAACAGAGGTTTTGACATATTTTTCTTTGTCCTCTTTGACTGTTCTGATAGAAATTGTGTTCTCTCTTTACAGCGACAAAATGAAAATATAGGTCATACTAAGTAGGTCCTTATCTAAATGGAAAGGACAATGTCTCTGTGATACAAAAAAGACAAAAACACTTTTGGCAAAAAAGCACCACCTCCCCAAGCAAAAATGCATGTGTTGAGATGTCAAGACCACACACAGCTTAATTGCTGCTGTGGTATTGGTCTTCCCAAATGTCTACGGCCTGTGCCAGCTATTCCTATCACTGCTAAACTTGGCTATACCCTCTTGAATTCACTCCTTCCCACCTTTATTTGCACTTGTCAGTGAGAGAAACAGTAGCAGACAGAAAGAAATTGTTTGTGTCATCTATATCAGAGTTGGGCTCAGGCTCATTTGTATTCTTGCTTAGGTGTTTAATGGGCACTTGAACTTGAGGTGTCATGGCTCTCTCCTGTGGTGATACCCTTGGTTCAAATTCTCTCTGTTCTTCTGTTTCTTTGTGAATGAATCTGCAACAGCATCAAAATGTCAATTGCTGAAACCGTGAAATACCAGGAAAGGTTTTTCACTTCTGTCACTGAACACAGCAACAAATACACATCAATATAATCAGGATTTTTAGTGACCCAAATCCAGCTCCACTACTCCAGATCAGTGCATTCATTTCAGAAAGGCTAGAAAACACCTTACAGGGAAAACAAAGGGAAGATACTGAGTGCTAAATGTTCAGCATAGTAGATGGTAATTAACTTAGCCATGCAGTTCCCATTACTGTTAATAGGAATCAGATGGCTAGATCCCTGTGCTAAAAATGTCATTTTAAATAGATATCTGCATGTGTGCCAAGCACAAAGAATCAAGGTAGCAGAAAATCTCGGTGAGGAAGATACAAACACTGAAGGCACTGAAGGCATCTAGAAAGGTTATAGGAGGACTTGTGAAACTGGGGCAAAATTGTACTATGAGATCATTTACTGGAAGTAGTTTTCTTACAAATTGGGTAAGGTTTTAGAGAACAAAGTGTGCACTGGCTGAGAACAGGAGTCTTCAAAGGCAGGGGAACAGCTGTGCTTCAGCAGAAGACATGAGGAGAATGGGGGCAGGCTGTAAGAGGACCACACAGGAGCACACAGCTTTGACTTGCTGCCTAAGAAACTCCACAAAGACACTTAGTGGTGGGACAGAAAAGGGCATGGCTGTAGCTGCTGAATTTATAACTGATTTGCAGGCCTGGCTTACTGGCCTTCCTTCAGAAGACAGGGATAATACAAGAGGTACTTATTCCCTGCAGAAGCACGTGGCAAATATATATACATACAATATATATACAAAAATATATACATTTCTCATTAAAATTTCAGAATAGAGACATTCAAAGCAAACACCTGAAATCAACTGAATTTTTAAAATTCAAACCAATATTTTGTTAGACATATTCCTTATACGTAAATATGAAAATGAAGATGATAAAGATACATATATCTTTTTTGTTAGAGGTCAGCTCTGCTGAAACAAGGGATATCAAATCTACAGCCTGGAGTTATATTAAGGTTGTTGATTATTCATTATGTGCAATTGTTACTCAAACTACATTGTATTAATTTTAACATAATAATTAAGCCCAAAAAAAGGTATTTACATTACTAGATTGCATCAAATAATGAAACAAGGCTCAGGGTCTGAAGAATAAGGACTAGTCAGTAGCCATGACAAAGTCAGAAATCAGTGCCCAAGTCTGGACATTTATTGACTCAGGTACACAAAGGAAAAAGAATCAGAATAAAATAAAGAGTCTTCTGAAACTAAAATAGAGTTTCTGCACGAAGGGAAAAAAGAATAATCAAACTGTATCAAAACGCTTTTTTCAGAGACAGGATTTTGGATACACTCTCTGATTCTGTCTAGTAATCTTTCTAAATCAGGATGAAAGAATTAGTTCTGTTGTTCAGGTATGAGCTGTGAATGATAGTTTCTTTTCCTGTCTTTAAAAAAAGAGGCAGACACGGTTACAAAAGGGAAAAAAGATACACAAAGGGGAAGGAAATACAGCTTTTATTGATGTTCTCAGGCTTCATGGCAGCTGTCAAGTTACAAACAGACCATTCTGGGCTGCCAAAGATAGTTGGGATGCTCTTAACCTGAACTTTATCTTGCTGCTATCCTCTGAGTAGGCTGACATGGGTACTGTCATTGCTCAGCCAGACTCCTCCAGACCACTTTTTCTTGCCTCTGGGATGCCATGAAAGGATAGAAAGGGTATTGGCCCACTTAGAGACATCTCAGCACACGTATGGGACAAACCCATTTCTGATGCTGTAGCATATTCAGCACCCGCTCTACACCTCCTCTGAGATCTCCCCCGTGTGCATGGGCTTATGCTCAGCCACAGGTCCAGTGATGAGGCCAACCCTTGCACGAACACTGGGGCTGCTTTTACACCAGCAGATTAAAGAGGTTGCTGACAAATGGCGAGACACAGTGCAAGTACATATTCCTTTTCCCCCCAAAACGAGGTAAGTACCCCTGTACTGCTTTTTAGGGGCAGTCCCAGGCCTGTGTTATCCCTTCTGCTATGTCCAGAAATCGCCTGTGAGAGCACTAGCTGGCCCTGGCCAGAGAGAGTCCTACCACACCACTGCTGCCAGCAACACCCCGGCTGTACCTGGCCTGGTTCGGCTTACCAGAACAGGCCAAAACAAAGAGACTGATTGAGGGATCTGATCTGGAGAGTTATAGGCTGGATGCCACATGCTGGCTGCAAACTAGAGGCTGTGAGGCAGCCACTCCTCAGGACCCTGCTGTAAGCCCTTGAGTTCCTTTGGTCACCAGTGCCAGAGCATTTGAACAAAGATCGATTTTGTTACAACTCTGAACTCAGCACTGTACTAAATTGGCTGTATAGTGAAGCAGTACCTCTGAAGTCAGATATCCAAATATCAAGATCTATAAAGGACTTCAGTGTGGTAAAACTGAGCCATGCTTTTTGATGAAGTTGCTTGGTCCATTCTTTCCAAGACATCAGGATTGTGCTCCCCAGGGGCACACATTCAGCATCAGATCAGAGTACTTCTTTACCCTCTTTTCTAGCTCCAGTAACCCTATACTAATTTCACCCCTGTGAAAGACCAGGACACTCTTAAGAGTGCAGGATATGCAGTTTTAAACTCAAACTCGGATGTCACACTTGCTAGTCAGGTGCTGTGTAGAAGATCCACAGCTCTTTCTCTATTTGTGTCTCTGAAGAGAAGAAAGGAGCTAGTGAACCACCCACAAATGGATGAGTTAGTACCACAGAGTAGAAGGAGGCTTTTGTGTTACATTAAGTGCTAAATTCTGGGATGTGGATAATTTTGTGAGAAAAGTGGGGTTTAAGACACCTTTCTCATTTCTGAACATTGACTTCTGACTAGCTTTGGCTTCCTCCCAGTCGCTGTGTCCACTTTCTCCATTCATTGCACAGGGCCATGAGTGCTTTTGGGTTCTGTGTACTCCACTCCTAAAACTGCAAAACTTGCTAACCCTGCAAGGCTCGCGATTCTTTGTGCATTTGGGTCTGAATGTCCTTGCTTCCAGTTACCTCTCAATTGAACAGCAAAAACCATTTAACAGACCAGTGAGCTTGGTCCTTTCAAGTCAGTTGGAAATGAGTTGCCCTCAGAAACCATTCTTCCCTTTTGTCCTCTCATCAGGATTTTGCAGTTATCCTTTTTCAGTCCTAACTGTGGCTATTTAGAACTTGAGTCTTTTGTACTGATATGTCACTGCCACAGAAGTGGGCAGATTTGATTATCTTTCTGATCCTTGTGAGTAATCTCATTTCAAACTTTGACCTCCCACGGGCACCTGTTCCCTTTGAAATCAAAGCCAGCTCTTTATCACGGAAGTAGCTTAGCCTTATGGCAAAATTATTGATTGCAGATGACTTATATGCTTTTCCTGCTGTGCTTTATCAAAAGCTGATCCACTCTTTTGTTGCTTCTTTTCAAAATTAGGTTTAACTTGTTACTGTCTCAAGTAGCTGGCTCTATGCTGTCTTACAACTTCTCAGGAATTGTCTCCATCTCTCTTCTTTTTGCATGCCTGGCTTTCCTTCCTTACATTCTGCATCACTATGTCTCAGTGCCTCAAAGGCAGGCCAACACATTGCCCAGGATCTACTTTTTTCACCCAAATTTTGCGGTAGGGTGCAATTTCTGCCCACTGTAAATCTCTGTCTGTGCTCAGCAGACCTGCTCTCCAGAAAAAAGCCCTCCTGTGGGAGAACAAGCAAGGCCTCCCTCTAAACCTGGGCAAGCCACTGGCTTTACTTCCTCTCTCATTCTCTTTCATTTCTGTTGGATGCACCACGGGGCAGAATGCACCTCATCACTTGTATGGGCTGTCACCTGCGACACAGACATCCGCTGCTGTATCCAGTGGCTAGTGTGATTACGTTTGCATTGCCATATACACAAATGCCTCCTAAGGGCTCACCAATATCTTAAATGATAATTTATCGCAATTGACATGTTCCCATTTTTTAGACAATAGGTCTAATTCATCTGGCTGTGATCAGTTCCCTTTCCTAGTAGAATTTTCTTCTATTTTGGCCAGAATCCAATCATTCTTTTCTGGGGCTAATGATGCGTTGAATTAATGTATCTGTTTACCAATGCCAACCTCTTCTATCAAATAAAATTACTTTTGCTACCTTCATGTACTCAACAATTTTCTTAGACTTTTCCTAAAAGGGTAAAGACAAGTTTGATACTGTAAGCCAAAAATTAAATAACTACCTTATGTTTTAACTTCAAGATCTTATTTTAAGTAGTCTATTCTTCTATTTTTATGAAATTGCTCCTGACAGCCTTTCCCCTTCAGTGCTTTATTCCATTCAATTTCACTTACAACGTCCTGCCTCCTTCCAAAGTATTAAGGAGTAAGTGACCATTGAACATAGGCTCTTCAAATCAAGGTTGAGCTGCAGAGCAAAACACAGAGAAAAGAAACCTGGCAACATTTTCTGCCGCTTTAGATAAAAGGGCTCAACATGGTGCTTCCTCAGAATTAACTCAAGCCCACAGCTCAATTAGAATTTTTCTCCAGTTGTAGGATTGGCATGGCTTTATAGAGATGGCTGATGACATTGCACAGGATGAAATGTGAGCTATGGGAACACGAAGCTTCAGTCTGTACATCTGGCAAATCAGAACTCCATAGGAAGAACTGCCTGCCTAGCAAGTGTCACCTGCTGAGAGTGATACTGCAAACCACGGCCCCAGACTCCCCTAAGTCTGGCTATGACTGCTTAATTTAGTGTCTTCATTATCATCTGCATTTATTGTCAGAATGTGGAGTTATAGCTGTTACTGCTTTGACTTTTTTTCTTCTTTTGTAAAAATGCTGATGCTTTGATGCTACAACAATTGAGAATGCTGAAGTTTTAGGACTAAAGAAGAATAGAGAATGGCTGAACAATAGCTTTTAAAGGTGTTTTTTTTTTAATAAGCCACAATTTTTGTGCTCAAATGCATATAAGCAAAAAAAAAATCATGCTAAAAATAAATGGAAGCATCCTCACTGTCTCAAATCCCATAAAACACATGTAGCGATGCCTGCATAAAGCTACAAAGTATCTCATTATTTGAAGAAATGGGAGACATGTTCAAGGACTTTTTAGCTAAGAGTAATATCTATGAGAAATGAAGATATAAAAAAGTTACCATTTACATGTATTTATTTATAGAAATAGTAAGAAAAGTATAAACACACATATGTGCACATCACTGTGAATCTTTCGTCACTGTCTTCACTGAACAAAAGTTCTGTCAGAATAAAGACTCTATCTACGCACAAATACAGCATTCTGAATGGTGTGTCCACTATTTGGAGGTATTTATGTCTCTGATACATGACAAATGTAACAAACTGGGCACCATTGATAGGAAATACCGCTTCTAAAACCTAAAAAATTTAAATTTTTGTGATTTCAAGATGGATATTGAGAACAGATTTTGAATCTATCTTGCACATTAAATGATTTGTGATACTATTCCAAACTTCCTTTTTTTTCAGTTCAAATTCTATGTTTTTTCTTATCTTTCAAATTATTACCAGCATAAATAACCCAGGCAGAAGACACAACCATCCCACTAGGACCAGTTTTCGAGGGTTATACTATAATCACGTTCTGACATTTAACATGACACACATAATTTGAGACCATTACAATTCTGGGTCAAATCCAAAACTGATTTATAAGAGGTAAAAGTTAGGCTCTTTATACATAATTGTACCCTCAGGAATAAAACAAAGCATAATAAGGTGATAAGGTGTAAATTAGACTAAAATATATGTTCACCTTTTGGGTTCTTTACTGCTTCAAAGCAAAGCCCATTGAAAATAAATTTTACTCGATTTGGTGGCATTTGGATTCAAAATGATCATAAAATACTTTCTACATTATTTGAATGGAATTAATTGCATCTAGGAAAAATAAGGGATCCTAACTTTTTTTTTAATTAGCCTACTACATGCACACAGTTAAATCTGACAAAATGGTGAGGTGACAGATTTTTTTCTCTTCCTCCCTCCAGGTAAGAAGTTAAGTATGACAGTTATTAAAGGACTTCAATCAATTAAAGGACTTGATGGATTTGGGTGCAGATACATCCATTTGTATGTTTTCCATTTCCCTTTGGATTTTTTTCCTCTGGCCAACTATACTGAAAATTATCAGCTCACACTTCAGTTTCCTTCATGACATAAAAATCCAGGCACAATCTGCCAAAGTCTAAAAATCCTGTCTTTGATGGTATCTGTTAAGAGGTCGCTTAAAAGCACTCTGAGCATTAGCATGCATCAATAGCAACCAGCACCAGCACTGCTGTTCCCACTGGTGAGGGCACGGAAAGGTGATGCCATCACAGCCAGAACAGTGGCCTGATCAATACATGCTGTCAGCGCACCTGTGGTCACACGCCCATACTCTGTTGTTGGTCATGATGGATCACAAAACCCAGAAGACACTGCCAATTTTAGCTGAAATCATCATATTTTTAGCAAATTGTAAAGCTCTCCTTAAAGTGCTGGTCTACTTTGTCCAGAACTGTCATTTGGAGATGGGGAAATTGAAGTGTCCTGGCTGCAGAACACCTTCCAGATTCGGAAATGACCTCAAAGTCAGGCCAAGGGCAGATGGCCAAGCAGAGGGTAACCCCTACACAACATGTGCTCTGATAGTACACATGAGGCAGATCCAGGTGGTTTCTGGAGGCCCAAAGGGCTGGCAGAGAGCTCCCCTGCGATGGCTCATTCCCACCACTACAGCCACCATCTCTTAGTCAGGGAACTGCTGAGTACTCTGTGGTAAGACTGGAACAGAAGCAGCAGGTAAGAAAGAGGCTCTTGTGTCTGTCTGAGTGTAAATCATGGTAGGAGCCAAGAGCTGGATAACATTTACAGATGACACTTTCAAGATAAAGCAGCTCTCAGTTCCAGTCTTGCAGAGTGCCATTTGACATCTGCTTTCAGCAAGGGCTCCTTCCCTCAGCATGAGATTGCTGATCCCTGCCTTTGGGCATTTCTTCATGATGCAGTGGATCACAATGCCTGCTGCTGAGGCACTGAAGTTAAGAGTGCTCAGAAAGCTAAAAAAAAGCAGGACAGCCCAAGTCACAGAGTTATCAGAGACTTGGCTGACCTACGCCTTTGAGCCAGTACCTTCTGCTCTGTGCTGTGTGCTGAACACCAACTCTACTGAATATATGTAGCTGTGTCCTACACTGCTTGTAAACACAGCTGCAAAAAAAGTGATATAACACATTTTCATATTTTATGTAGTTCCGGTCAGATAGCAACTAATTGCCATTATTCTTCTAAGTGGAAAAAAGAGATTTCAATATAATGTTACAGAAGAATTAGAGCATATGAGTAATGGGCACATTATGTGTCATCTATGCTTGTTATAGTTATGTATACAAAATCTAATTGCCATGAGAGTTGGGTCTAAGACTTTCAACCTATTCCTTCTGCCTTGATTTTCCTCATGAGAGAATTTCCCCTTTTGGAGATGGAATAATGATTATCCTGAAGAAATACCCTCTTTTTTGAACATAAGTTCAAAAAACTGTGGTTTAAACATTCGCAGAGCCCTTGAAGTTAAATAAGTGATTCATTCTGGCATTTTCAACATATCTTTGAAAACTAATGAACGCTTGAATAAAATAAAAGTCTTATATTAGGATTTATTTTATCTAAATGCCTTGGGAGTGGAAATTAGTGACTTCCATTTTATCACTCAGCCTTTTCCTTAATTCAATTCACGTGTTTGTCAGCAGCATTGAGCCTCCTTATATTGGCATGAGATGCTGGCTTTTTACAAAATCATTCTATGATCAAAAGAGTTGACAAGGTTTTTTCACCTATGTCATATTAATTATGACCCTTCCTCTCCTTGCACTGAAAACACATGGTTATCCCAACCTAGACATTTTGTCTGAAGTGCAATACAGCCCTCTGGGATGCAACGTTTCCCACAGGTGCTTTCCTCCCTTTTTTTCCAAGATATGTCATCACAGAGGCCTCCTCTTCTGTGGAACTTGTACTGCTACTGGAGAGTGACCCAGAAGGTTCACTTGAAAAACTTGATTTAAGTTTATGCTTTTATAACACCAGATATACTCTGATAATTATTTTTTTTAAAGAGTGCATGTGTGTGTGCACATACATGTATGTTTCTTTTGTCTTTGGGTGTTTACTGTGCAAGAAAGCAAGTGATGCTAATCTAGTTCACTAGATCCCGTGCCTGGCTCTCAGGCTGAACTCTCTGCAAATGGAGCCAAATCAAATATTTCATGGACACCAAATGCCCACTAAATTGACTAAGAAGGATTTGAGAATGCGTTTTAGGGGAGTTATCAGCTAGCCTTCCTTAGTTAGCCTCCTTAACAGTCCGTAATCCAATATTGTGCCTTTGATAGGAGTCTTCAGTTTTATTTCATTGGCAGAAATGAAACTCCCTAATTCTCCAACAATTCCAGGGTCACAGGAATCCCAGATCCTCCATTCCCTCTACTTTGACTAAATATTTTATAAGGAATTCTAATTTTCAAAGAGCAATCAGCAAACAGACCAGATGACCCTTTTAAATATTAGCTGGGAAAGTGCACAGGGACTCCTGCAATGTACACATACAGGCACGTCTGCTGCAATATTCCAGATCTGTGGCATATTTTTGTCCAATTTTACCACTTTATTCTTAGTCTGCAGTGATTAGGAAAAGAACGGAAGAGAAAAATTAGTCTGGTATATGGGGCAATCTGCATCTACATTCCTATAATAAAATCTGAGTCTTTAAGAAATAGGCTATTAAGTTTCATCTTCCAGCAATATTTTTGCTCATTATTTATTATTATAAGCTGAATTTCCTTAAGGAGCTTAAAAGATTTTGCTGTCAAAATGTCAATTAAATAAAGCAAAATGTTTGCACTTAATGCTAACAATTTCTCTTAAAAATTTTGTTCTTCATACATAATAAATAAGATACTATTAACTATTGCTGCCTAACATCACTGTTTGATTTCCCAGAGGAACATGATGGCAGAACTGACTCTCATCTTAGGGTGACTTTCAAAAGAGAAGACAGGGTTAGTGACCTTACCTGAGTGTGTGACTTTAGACACTTAAGAGTCAAGGTAGATAAAAGTATGCTAAATGAAAAATGGATGGCCTTTTTCCTCACAGACTGGAATGCAGTCCTCTTGATGAGAAAGGAAATTGTGATGGGAATCGGGGACATCCTGAAATCTTAATGCAGGAATAGGGCTCCTGAGTAGCAACTCATAGCAAGCCAGAACTGAGCAGCAGCTCACTGCTTATTAAAGCATTAGTGGAGTATTGAATTCTAGGAGTGGAAATTACTTATTTTTTGGACATAATTTATTTCTTTTAAGGCAGTCACTGACCCTGAATTTCCACTTGTATGAATTTTGGATTTGCTCACTGTGTGGGATAGCACTGGACTCTTCTATTTCCTTAATTTGTGGATTTGGGTTCAGTGATTTCAGTTTTGTGTTTCTTTGCTCATTTGCTTTGATTTGCTTCAAAGTGTGATTCCCTTTGAGATCCCTTGACTCCTTTCAGCTAAGGAAACTGTAGCCCTGGTCTCTGGCTGTAAACTAGGTACAGATAAAGTGTCGCTGCCCAAAGCCAGCACACCTACAAATAACACATTTGCCTCTTACAGAATAAACTGCAAAAGGTAAAATTAAGATTCAATTTGCATTTCTGAAAATTGTTTCTCAAAGAGCAATGTAATTTTGGGTTCGGGGGTTTGGGGTTTTTTTTTCCTTTCTGCTATGCACTGGCTCAGCTATCTGGAAATTGAAATGGGAAACTAGGGGATGGTTCTGCTTTATTTTCCTTTTTATTTTTTTGTAATAGACTCTGCTGTGCTGGCAGTATTTTCTCACCTTGTCAAGTAATCTATTCTTACAGGTATGCAGACTTTCACAAATTTTCTCTACATAGAGTGAAAGGGCTCAGTAGTTAACTGAGTCCTGCCTCCTAGTTTGAGAAAACAAAAAGAATAAAAAAGACTTCCAATAAACAAGCACTTTTGGACAGGAAACAGGTGAAAGGGAATATTTAAAGTATTTCAGATTAACTTTAAAAAGAAAAGCAGCATAAACCAAGGTGTTTTCTGATTTAACTTAGAAAATACAAATTGGAGATCTGTTGAGTAAATAAATGAAAAATAGAATCCTGCATCTGCAGTCTATCCATCTGTTGCCCTGTCTCCAGCTGCAGCCACCTCTGATGTTTCTGAATGACATGAAAAAAAATAGAGGCAAATGAAGACATGAGCCCTGAGAATACATCTGCCCAGTGCATAAAGGAAATCTTTTCTCTTCACTGATCCCCTGAAGTCTTGATAAATTTTGGTTGCAGTGGTTGTCTTAACACAGAGTTCCAGGTGTTATGGGCATTCTCAGGGTTGTGGGTAATTTATTAGCCTTTCCCTGGTCCACAAAAAGAGGACATAAATAAAGGATTCATACATTTACAAGCATTAAGGTCAGAAAGTACCAAAACAACTATTCCACCTAAGTCCCTGGACCTACTGGACACAGAATTTGGCCCAGAGGTAGATTAAATTATATCTCATAGAAGGATTTAATTATGCGTCTCTTTAAAGATCTAAATCCCTGTTGAGTCATCCCTGTCCTGTCCCCCCTCCAGCCCTTTTAGGAGACTGTTAACTTAGTTTAATTATCCTCTCTGCTAGAAAGCTATGATTTACTTCAAGGCCTAATTTGTCTAAGTCTTTGCAACAGATCTTGTCAGGTCTTTGTCAACAAGCTCAAAAACACCCTGCTATTGGATCTCTTTTCCATGTGCAAGCACCTAGCCATGATCAATCCACCTCTCTGTCTCCTCTCAGATAAGCTGAAGAGTTTGAACTCTTTAAGCCTCACGTAGTACAACTTGTTTTCCAGCTGCCTTGTAAAACCTCCCAAACCTTTCATCTCTGGCGCTGTTATTAGGCTGCACCACTACCTTGGAATGTGCGAGGGCTCTTCAAAGGATTTTAGACTGACCATCTGATATTCACACTGTAGCACTGTCTGAGGGGATTTTGGTATTTCTTTTGATTCAGATCTTGGCTTTAAGAACCTGATGGCTGTGGCTGGTTTAGAGCTCAATAATGGCTTAGCCACAAGAGAGCAGGAGAGCAGCTCACTGCTATGGAAGGCAGATGTGCCTCCAGGTTTCTCTCTGCTATGCAGAACGTATTCCTGGTACCATTTTTTTTGCTCCCTTAGCCCTAGAAAATGAAGCTGTGGACATATGAGTGTAAGGAACAGCAAAGCTCTGCTTACACCTCATAAAATCCATTGTATGAATGAAGAAGGGAACGCAGCAGCCCCCAAGGAGTGTGTCTCTTCTACAGGTTACAAGCTTTAATAACAAAAAAAAAGGCACTACAAGGGAAAAGAGGGACAAGTACACAAATGCAGAAATGTGCATGCACACATCGTTTGACGTTGCTAATACGAACAAGTGTGATCTAGATCAACAACTTTCAAAACACTTTCATACTAAATGAGGGTCTAATGCATTTTCATTGACATTTTAAATCATTCCCTTTTGGAAGGTATGCCCCAGAGGCCGCAAATATGGAATGTCATTCCGTGTCTTTCCGCTGATTTGAGCTCTAATCAGTTCCTCATTCTATGAGGGTTCAAACTTCTAAAGATATAATTAAATTCACTACTTACTTTGTGCTATCCTCTGACACCATTTCTAAATGAGATGGGGTGCTTATTAAACTCATTTTACAGGACCTTCTAGTGAACTATAAGCTAATTTACAAGTAAATAATGCTACAATTCAGGAAATAGTTGACCATATATCCCCCCAATGTTTTATACACTTTTCAAAGAATGAGTAGGCTCGAGGCAGAATAGAAATGATCGAGAGCAATGAAATGCATTATGTGCAAGTTCCTGTACATTTATAGGTTTGCTAATTATTAAAATTACAACTATAAAAAATAATTAATATAAACTAAAAATAAGATCTTGGGTCTCATCCCTGCTTTTCTCACATCCTCATTGTAGATTTCAAACGTTGACAAATGGATCAGTGTTTCTCAAATAGGGACTATGATGACAGATATTTTATGCAAGGCAACAAAATAGAACATCTTTACACAGACCAGATCCCTTGCTTGACAGGATTTTAATATACTTCTCACATGCACAGACTCACAGTAGCAGCTCAGTGCCATGTTTATTTCCTCACCTCACAGATGGAGTATGTTTTTCTCACCTTTCACATGATACAGCACATCCCAAGAGAGGTTTAAAGCTCTTTTTCAGGACTCCCATGTTCATTTATCAGCATTTGACTTCATTGTTTTCTAAAGTCACCCTGAGAAGGTAGTCTGAATATCAATTTGTAACAAACAGCAAGAATTTGTTGCTGTCAAGGTGTCACAGTGCAAAATAAAATGGGGTATTTCCAGACACATCTGAAGCTTAAGTAACCTACCCAACCATCCTCAGCCACGAGGAAAGAACTGGGTGTCACCAGCTCTGCTTCCTGTGTTTGATATCTCTCCCCTCAGCTCTCCCTCTGCAATCCTTCAAGGTGCTTATTCTACTTTTTGAAGCACACTGCTGAATCTGCAGTATCCAAACAGTATAATTAGCATGCGAAAACTCAGTACTGATAAAGTAAATGCTTCTTCTGAACAAACTTATGCTGTTGACACCAAAGCCCATTTTGGCACAAAGGAATATCAAAGCAGAGAAAAGGAAATCCGTTCCCCTTTTTTGTCCAGCAGGATGTCACAACTTGCAAAGCTCTGTCCATTGCTGTCTCATAAGTAGAGGTCCCCAGGTCTGAGCAGTATGAGGTTGGACTTGAGCAGGGCAGAGCAGAGCTGAGGGTTTGTCCCAGGACTAGGTGCCCCCAAAACAAGCCAAGAACAGAATTCACAAGGGTAGCAATGTACAGGATCATGCAGTATTTGGTCATGAGTCTTCTTGGGCTCTTGTCACCGGCCATGGCTTGGAGGAGTACTTGTGCAGCTTCCAAAAACACAGCTGGAGACCTGATCTCCCACTCTCCTATTAATGAACAAAGGCAAATTTTAGTCCCAAAATCACAGATTATCTCTGCAAGGTCTAGTGTAGGAGTTCTGATTCATCACCTTCCAAAGTCTCCCACATACAGTCCTATCTAGTGCTCCAAGTGCTTTATCTTAACTCATGTTACTTCAATTCCTAATGCTATAAATGCAACAAAATAAACCTTGGATATGTTTGGTCTCTATAAAGATTGCAGTTACCTGGCAAACATAATAATAAAGTTAGCTTATTACAGCAGCAGCAAGAGCCACATAACAATTTGCATTCTAGGTCCATGTCCTCATTTCTTATAACCTTCAGGTGTTCAAAAGAGGTGCCTCATACTGAGCTATTAATTCTTTATTTAGGCACCTTGACTTTAAACGTACTGAGTACCTCTTGGCTCTGATGAATCTCAAATAACATTCAGATTTAGAAGATTGCATGAATTTCTAATTTTTTTTTTCTGGTCTCTGGGTCTGTCCTTGAAGGAAAGGCAACCTTTTATATATGTTTGTGCATACGTCTGCATTGTGCTCAATAATAACACTAACTTTACTCTTATAATAATATCAACAATAACAACATTAAAAGGAGCAGGTATTTTAAAAGAAAAACAAACAAACAAACAAACCAGGAGGAGAATGGCCCAACCAGCTATTCAAAAGTTACCAGTGTTTAAGTTTCACAAATTTCAAAAATTCCTATTGAAAGAAACCCAGGTTTATTAACAGCTGAGTTGCAATACAAACATGCAGACAGACAGGTGTGCATTTACATACTTTATCTTTTACATTTCAAGATTTGTCAATCACATTAATGTTTACATATTTAACAGTTACTTTGCACTTAATGTTTTCAGACTCACATTTGAAAACGCAGACCACAATTTTTCTGTTGCATAATGCTTTTATTCCTTTGCAGCACACAAGAAACAGTCTTCTCAATAAACTACAGAGTACTGATGTCGTGGCTCTACAATAACCATTGAAGCAGTAAGGTCGCACTTTCAGGTGTCTGATGCAGAGAGGGATTCATCATGTGGGGGATTAGTACCTGAACTTAAGGATGTGGACAAAAACTTGAAACCATTTGGGAGCTAATGAAACTCTTATGTAGCTAGTAGGGGGAAATTCTCAAAGGCTTCAACATGGGGAAGGAAAACAAATTGCCTGAAGTCTCTCAGAGAGCTGTTCTAGGAACAACAGAGGAGAAGAAAAAGTTGAGTAGGCAACTGAGATAAGTTTGAAGAAAAAGTCTTTTTTTTTTTTTCATTGGAAATGTCTTTTAATTGCCATCATGTCTGAATCCTGACAAAGAAGGGAATTAAGGTATTCAGAGTAACAGTGATGCCTGGGGTGGCCACCTAGAAACAGAGACTAGACAAGAATAAGGGAGTAAAGGTAGGTATTTATTTGAAGGGCCTTCAAGGTACACCCTGGGCAGTCAAAAAGGCAGCACCCAAGATGGACCCCAAGTCACAAGTTCTTCACACTTTTATAAGTTTGATTCATTTGCATATCAGGATCAATTCTCCAATTAAAACTTCAGTTAATGATGTGATTTCCCCAAGTTTACTGCCCTTCTTAAGGTGTTAGTTTACACATTTTGGGCCTAGGACAATCTGGGTGTCCTTGGAGAGCAAGCTTGGAGAGGCTTGTTATGTCTAACCAGCATGAGAGAACAGTAGTCAACAGGCTACAAGAAACTTCAGAGTTACACACTAGGCAGTACAGGATTTGAAAAATATAAAAGGTAAAACCTAAGGCATCAATATAAGAAAGACAGGAAAAGAAGAAAGAAAGAAGGGTTGAAGGAGGATGAGAGGGAGGGAGTGTAAGAAAATGCCATGTATCTGAGAGAGATTGAGGTGATGACCAGGTAGGTCTTTTCAGCAGTGCAGAGTTCAGTGTGGTCCAGATGGAAGATTCATGATGACCTTTGTATTGTTGGGCTCTGAGCCTTGTATTTTCCTCTTTTTTTCAGAAAACATTCAGGTACTGCTCATTTTTTCTTTCATTATGGAGGGGATTTTTTTCCCTACTTCTTAAACCTGTTCTAAAATAAATACTTCCTAGGATAAAAACATAGACTCCTTTTAATTTTAGGTACTAATAGTTCAAAAGTTGAAGTCTTTTGCAAGCTAAGAGTTAAATCCAAGTGTTCAATTAATATAAGGCTCAAACTCTGATTAGGTGACCTGCAATTCACCCTTCTGCCCTCATATTCATTTTCTAAGGATAATTATTAAATAAACATCCCTTTTCAGCTGATTATCTTTTGACCCAAATATGATGTAGGGCTTTGGTAACTTTAGACTTAAAATGAACTCAAAAAGAAAACAAAATAAAGAGCAGTGATTTTAATAACACACATTATACCAGCAACATTTCATAGAATTAAAAACTGTAATTTTTGGAAAAGGATTAGCTTGAAATATATTGTTTAAGCAAAATGGAGGCTTCTGCCTTACAGAAATAGTACTCTAGGAACAGGGTGGAACTCTGTTGAACCTAGGTATATGGCCAAGTCCCAGACATTTAGGATTAGCTTAAAGTACTCCGGCAAGTTCAAAAGCCCTCACAGAGTATCAAAGCCCACTCAGATTATCAATGATAAATTTGACAGAATAGAAAGAAGAAACTAAAAAGACATTGCTCAGATGGAGAACTCATTTCTTGCATCTTGTACTCCTTTTTTATCAAAAAGAAATGCCAAAGGCTTTCTGAAAAACAGAAAATGTGCAATTTCTTTCACAAACATACATCTATGCTTTGTTTTCTTATTGTTGTTGACAGAACCCTTCATTATGCCCTTAAAGAATCATTTTATGTTTATTTGTACTGTCTATACAGATTTGGAGACTTGTTTTATGAATTGCCAGAGAGAGTGATGTCTTTTTTTAATAAAAGTTTATTACACTTTGATTGATTTCCCTGATATTCATTTTGTGTGTCTTTGTTATAGAAACTCATTTTTGTTCTAAAACCCAAATTACTCTAACTAATCTACCAGAGGAGCGCTGTAACCGTTAGCAGTTGACAATGCAAAATGTCTCACAGCTTTATTTGTCAATGCAGATGCCATGGAAAAATCATTGAGGGCTAGTTTGCCAGCATTCTTATTTTTTAATTCATGGAGGTTTGCAAGAATAAGTCATGAGTGTGAAGCCACACAAATGTGAGAGAGAGCACAGCAACCTGACCACATGACAAATTAACACATTACAAATTAACAAATTACTGTACATCTTTTGAACGGTGGTGGGTATATTAAATGTATCCATATGCAAGCACTACTAGAAACAAATAAATATATATTTTAAATGTTAGCATACAGTGAAAGACACTTACACTATAAAGCAAATATATTCACATTTTCCATAAGGTAAAGGCATATGCAAACACAGTTTCTGTGTCTCTGCTGATGTTTGGTAACTTGCTAAGCACCAGTAATTTGAACACAACTCAGAAATACATGCAAGAATGCCATTTTGGGATTTTCTTGCTTTGAAACTCACTATATTATTTGCCATTATTTGCAATTTTTCTGGATAAAATTAAAATTGCATGTGTTTCGTCACTTGGTAAGTCATTTTTTTTCTCCCAACAGAGTCCCTTCTTTAACTCAAGTAATGTTCTTTAAAAGTGTCAGTGTCTTTTTAGTGGGGCAGAATGGGATGAAATTAAATGTTTCAATGAAACCCGAGGTGTGTGCTATTCCCCCGGTGCTGGTGCTGCTTCTCATATTGCCTGTGGGGACAGCTAGATTAGACAAACACACTGAAAACACTCCGTAGAGACTTTTAGGGGAGAATCATTAAAATAGCTTTGTCTTGCCTTGTATTGCTTCACCTACTCTCTGAGCAACGTATCACATCTCAATAGAGACTGCAACGACTGATTATTTCACAGCTAGATATTCATGCTCGCTGAAGGACATAACTGAGCTGGCAGGCTTCATCTTGAAGAGAAAGAAATTGGCAACACTTGTTCAGCAACCTTTGGTGAACAGTGGTGAGACAGCGTGACTTCAGCTGCTGAAAGGACAAAGCTGCCTGGCCCTGCTAGCAAGAGATAGGAATTAAGCCGTGAAACTAATGAACAGCAGAGGAGCCGGAAAGCAAGGTTACCCTGTCCTTCTCCTGTTGAGATCGTCCTGGATTTTAATTCTCTGTCCTGCTTCCTGTGCAGTTGATAGTGGCCATTACACATGATTAAAACAGATTTCTGTACAGATGTGCTATCCTGAGACACAGTGGGCCACCCTGCTGCCTTCCGGTAGCGAATATCAGAAGTGCTCTGGGCAATCGAGATTTGAAGTCACCTTTTCTTTGGGCAGTGCTCAGGCCATGTCATGTCCAGAGGTCCCTTCCAACATAAACTAGTCCACCACTCTGTGAATCTCTTCCAGTCATCCCCCTCCAGCATCTGGCACCAAGAAATGGAAATGGTGCTTCATTGACTTGTGCTGGCCATATTACCACAAAAGTACTCCAGCACCAGGAGCACGGGTTAACAGCCAGGCTTCCTTTTGATTAGAGCTGACATGGGTCTGGTCTCCCACAGAGGGAAGAAATCACAAAGAATGTTCCTGATGGGAGTGAGATTGCCATGCTACAGAAAGCACATCAGATCAGCCAGTTTGATGTTTTCACATAGGTTTGTTTCTTTTTCCTTTAAAGGCACTTGCTCCTGTTGCTCTTAAACATCATTCCCTCTTCGTAAGGGAGGTAATATTCAATTATACAGTATTGCTGTAGGTAGTGCATGCCCACACTGTCGTGTGCAGGCACTCCTCTGCTTTCTGAGGCTTCCCAGGCATTCCAGAGCCCTTTTTTTATCCACCAGCCTGCATTTGATACAGAATCTGGAAATTATTTTGCTGCCAAAAGTGTACAAGGGAGGTGGGAGACAATCTGTCGGCTTCTGCTAGAGCAAACACAAAGAACCATTCTCTCATCTAGTAAAACAATAAGATTAGTCCTTTTATCATTAATTTTTTTCTCTCCTTCACTGCTTTGTAAACACTGCTTGTATGACTTTGCCTCTTATCGTCTGCAAACTGAATCTGCCTTTGTTGAAGCAGTGTCAATCACAAGGGTTTTCCTGCTCATATACTTAGCGATATGACTGATTGAAAAAGAAGACAGGCTTTCATTTGGGTCTGCAACATGTGACATACTCATTGTTGGAAACATAAGGGGGGGAAAGAAAACAAAGGGAACAATTTGGTAAAATATAACCCAAAGTTCACTTGCTCTGTCAAAGAGATTAAGATTAAACTGAAGGAGGTCAAAGCTATTAACATTTAGACTACAGGGTATATAACAAGTTAGTGTCTAGTTAGATATTGGCTTTCTAATTGGAGAGAAGCTTGTTTCTGACTCTTTGTGTAAACACTAGCATTAGCAAAAGCCTGGGTGGTCTCAGCATTGTAACCCAATGGACATATTTGACCCATATTTCTCTGAAAAAAATGTCCTCGATGACCAAGCTTGCATTTAAATTGTAAATATGTCTCTTGATTCCTTTCTGCCAACTGTGACAGCATTTGCAAAGGGAAAACTTCACAGTGGTTCTTCTGGGATTGCTTTAAATTTGTTTTCCCAAATGCCAAATTCTCCTTCACACCATACACTTAGTTACAGTCTTATTTATGTTCAGCTCTTTGGACCAAGCAAGAAGATTACTGCAGCCACCAGGAAGGAGCACAGACATGGCTTGATTGTTAATTAACTCCCATAGTAAGAGTGACTCTTACACAAGCCAGATTATTTATGGAATATCTTTTGCATATTCAAATCACGTTATCCTCTGATTTTACGGTGCTCTCTATCACTTCTTGTCCTAAATCCAATGGCAAGTGAAAGAAGGGAAAGTAAATTAGATAGCAGCAGCAGGGTTAGCCATTGGAAGGTGATTTGGTTAAAACTTTGGTTGCACTGACCCAAACAATAGCACAATAACTGTGTTTTAGCAGGTTTCAAGCAGATCTGGTGTGGTGGGTTGACCCTGGTTGGCTGTCAGGTGCCCATCAAGCCACTCTATCACACTCTTGTCAGCAGCACAAGGGGGAAGAAAATAAGATGAAAAATAACTCCATGGATCAAGACAAAGGCAGTTTAATAAAGCAAGTGCCATGCACAGAAGAAAAGGAAAACAAAAAATTTATTCTCTATTTCCCATGAGCAGGCAATGACCAGCCACTTCCTGGGAAGTAGGACTTCAGTACACATAGTGTTTGCTTTGGAATACAAGTGTAATAGCAAACGCTCCCTCTCCTCTTTTCTCCTTGCTTTTATTGCTGACCAGGCATCATATGGTATGAAGTATCACTCTGGCCAGTTTACGTCAGCTGTCCTGGCTGTGTCCCCTCCTAAAATCTTTCCCACCCCCAACCTACTGATCAGGGAAGAATGCTGGATAGACCTGATGCTGTGTGAGCACTGCTGAGCAGTAGCCAAAACACTGGTGTCTATCAATACAAAGCACAGGTCTGTGAGGGCTGCTATGGGGGAAATTAACTCCATCTCACCCAGACCCAGTACACCTGATTGATCTCTCACTGCATTAGCACATTTTCTGAGGATTAATAAGTTTTGGTTTGGTGTGTGAGCAGCATAACCAGCAGTCTCATACAGGGGGATGGATGAGTGCAGGAAGAGTGAGCTTGTGGCCTCCTCCCCGTACACTCTGTCATTATTCCCAGTGCGATCCACCAGAGCTTCATTTCTGTAAGGCCTGTTTTCCACAGGTTGTACTGCTACAGGGGGGATAGGCAAAAAGGATCATGCAAAGTTTTAACTGGAAATAACCCTTAGTAATTTATTTTGGCTGCTCTGCTAAAATTTGAACCATAGCTTTTTTTCTCAAAACCAGAGTGTGGAAGCTGGAAAAGGCTGTGTTCAGTGACCTGTCCCACAGAAAGACTGTTACTGTGAAACTTCCTGATCCACTGGCCAGTCTCTGTCATCCACTTAGTGTGATTTCCTGCATCATCAGAGGAAGCTCTACATCTAAAACTGCAGTTAAATCATCATCATTTTGCAGTGAATAAATAGTTCCTTGCTCAAGCAGCCACAGCCTAGGGCTTCCTACAAACCTCTTTGAGCACAGAGGGCAGCCCCTCAGAGCAATGCACTTAATAGTGCTGTCACCCTAGCTTTTAAGACCTGTTGCAGTCCTTTGATATGAGGAAGTCAGTGTGTATGAAATTCTCACCCTCCATTTGGAGCGCAGCCTGACCGAGTACAGTGAGGGTCATCAAAGCTTTTCAGGCCCGATTGCCTACAAGTTACATGTGGCTGTCTCACCTCTCTGACACTCTGTGTTTTATCTTTTCACCTACCACTGGTCCATCACTCCATGCCTGCTGACACAACAATATTGCCACCATGAAAACCATGAGTAGTCTGCCCAGTTCTCATTTCGCCAGATGCTTGTGAAAGCAGGAGAGTGTCACAGTACTATCTCATTAGTTAATCCAGTTGGCAATGTTAGGCACACTAATCTTCTAATGGAAGAGATGGTACAAAAATTTTTCAGAGAGAAGGGTTTTCTTCAAACAGATGTATAGAAGCTTGTTATTTTGGAAGGAGCAGGACAGTTTATATTCAGCTTTTTGAAAGAAACAGGAATAAAATGTGGCAAAGACTGACGTATTCATGAAACGTTTGGCACTAGAGAGCCTAAATTTTTCATCAAAAAATAATTTCACAAATCTCCATTCTCCAAGAGATGCATTTGCCTAAGCATTTAGAGGCCACAGAAAAATATCATTTTATTGTTATTAATTATAGTGACAGTCCTAAAGGAAAAAGGTCATTTTATGAAAAGCAGAGGGTTTAGAAGAGAAATAAATTTTTGACAATGCAAATTGACTAATTCTGTTGAACATTCATCTAATTTGAAAGACGAAATCATAACTGCACAGAAAATATAATAGGGTTTCAAATTTAAAAATACACAAGAGTATTCTAAGTGTTTAACATCAACAAACCAAAGATGAACATAATCATAAGTGAGGTAGCTGCAAAGTGTTCTAAAAAAGCCCTAGCAGGAAACAAAGAACACGCCCCAAATTAGATCATCTTCCCTATCTCAGGGCACAAAGCTGGCTGTTGTTTCTAACTTTGTCTGTTAACAGTAACAATACAGCATCATATCCCTGATCCACCAAAACTAGCAGTGTCTCCCACTCAAGAACCAGTTTCCTGGTTTCTAGGGTACATGTGATACTGAAGCCTGACTCTCTAATCCACCTTACCATCTGGCAATCTGTTGATGACAGCAACAAGAAAGCATAAAAAGCTGAGACAGGCACCATGCCCTTTTTAAAATATCAGTTGGGGTGGAGCTGTTAAACATATTCCACTTGTTATCCATTCCTTTTCCTTGGGAAGGATTCTTTGGGAAGCTAGTTCTCTCCTTCTAAATTCCACTTAGTCATCAAAATAAGGTAGAAGAAATATGGTAAAACTAGGAAACAGGCTCAGAGACATAAGCAATTCTTAATCTGTAGATTGGTGTGTTACAAAAGAGGTACAAAAAGGTACAGGTTTTGTGTGTGTGTGTGTGTGTTATCACTGCCTTCTGCAAGCAATTATCAGAAGAAGAGGAAAACTATCTCCTTAAGTAAGAATCCATTAAACAAGAAGAAAAATAAACCATGCAGTGTCAGCACTTCACTATGAACAGCATGGTTTGGAGTTCTCATGCCACCAAATTAATATATCCTTGGAATAAGCCATAAATTATAAGTTCCTTTAAAAGTGCTGCATCCAACAATTTTGGAATGCTGTATGGCATTATTTTATCCTTATAGATGAAAATAAAATATCATAGAAGCAGACTTAAGAAATCAGCAGTAGTTTAGATAAAAGTGATCATGATTTGCCTCTGTTTGTTATGCATAATCAGAATTAAGTCCAGATCAGTAATATGTATGTTTGATGGATTGCAAGAGCCAATTTTGCAAAGCTGAAAACAATTATGAACTAAATCATTTAGGAGAAAGAAATTAGACAGGAAATGTAGATAATAATTGGAAAGTGTTTAAAAACATTTTACTAGAGGTTTAAAAAAAAGAATGAAAGCTGGACTAGCCTAAATGTTGACTTGCATAAAAGTGAAAACAGCTATGTAAATCAAAATAATTACGCAAAAAAGGCATTTATTACAAGTCTTGTGAACTAGACAGGAGATAAGAACTACAGAAAATTAATAAGGATGGAAGCAAGAAGTAAGGTTTTTCATCAGAGTTAAGGATAACAAGAAAGATTTGTGGTCTTGACTACACACAACTGTAGCCATCTTAATAATGTATGCAAAAACCAGTATATTCTGTAAATAAATCTGATGTCTCTTTGAAGAAAAAAACAGACAAAATCCGTTTTGCCATAAGAAGACAATGCAATGCAGTTCATTCCAGTAAATCAGGAGAACATTAAATAGCAATTTAAATCAGCAGACCTGCATAATTTACAACCCAGAGGTTTAAAAAAGCTGGCTGGAGAAAATTCCAAACCATGGATATTGCTTTTTGCTAAGTCTGAGAACACTGGAGAAGTTACAAGAAGGACAGGGAAAAAAAAAAAAAAAGCCAATATCTCACTAATTTTATTTTTTTAAGTTATATGTGTAACCCAGGTGATTGAAGCCCTGTCAGCCTGAGCTGAAAGGATAAAATAATGTAAAAGCTAATAGAGGGCTAGAGGTGTGTATGCAATTAACCCTAAGCTAAATGGTTTAGCAGAAACAAGAAGTTCTTGTAAACCTTCCTGAAAAACTCAGCTTATTTACTGGCCTTAGGAAGCAAAGAAAGGCAAATGTTGCCAGGCAGATAAAAGACAAGGTGGGCCAGCAAACCAAAGTCCTTCCAAGTCTGCTAAGAACCTGAGAACAAAAGTTACAAACAGCACTGGCATCAGAAAATTCAGTGTCTGTCAGAGACCATACAGATGTGAATAATCTTCCACACAGAATAAAGCACCTTTGAAAAGCAGATCCTCCATCTTTTTTGGCCACATTTTTGAGTCCCCTGAAGTTCGCAGTTTTTGCAAACCTGTCTCTTAATTTCAAATGTCCTCTTTTCCAAACTAATATTCAAGCAAAGTTTGTCTGGCCCAGAAGCAGGGGAGAAAGTCTTCAGTGAATCTGGTACTGTTTACTGAGGAACATTCAGCACAAAGATGTTTTCTGTATTAGTACAATTCTGAAGCAGTGAACTAGCTCCTAACCAGGTAACACAGCTAATAACTGGTACAACTTACTAACTGGTTAGGGTTAACTGTGTGTAACATCTCCATCGATTTATGACTGTCGGGTTCACAGGTTACTTAGATTGTTCAATTTAGCACTTTTCCCCAGCTTTCAATTGAACATTTTGAACCAGGTGTTCAATGGATTGATCGATATGAAGTACAATAGGTCTCTGCACCAGTCCATAAACAAAGCTGATTTTTATAGCCTTGGTGTGATTTAAACCTTTTACACTTTAAACCACTCTGCAGCACTCTTGCCATGTAAGCATATGCTTCTCTTCACTTTCCTTAATTGACATCAGATTGTGACTTAGCAGCACACAGGGCAATGAAAGCTGCTGTGTGCCTGGAGGGCCTGATCCTGTGAGTGCGTGTGCATGACACTGCATGCAGGTAAGTAACTCCTTTGATCCCAGTGAGGCTATTCACATATATAACCCTGTTAAGGTGAATTACTTGTTAAGGCAAGGACTGACATTTGAATATCGAGCTTTGTGGTTAGGGAGAGCTTTGCTAGCACTCAGAGGCCATGTGGAAAGGCAAATCTCATTTGCACAATGTGACTTATGTGATTTGCACGATTTCTCCCTGTGTCAGGTTCCCTCCTCCCCATAAAAGCACTCATATGTTCACCTTTGCAGCCTGCCCCCCACCTTGTGACTGTACATATCAGATGCAGATTCGTAGGAGCTCGTGTTCACCTGCCAGCTGAATTTGATGCCTGGTTCAGGGAGGAACAGGCAAACATCAGGAGAGGAGTGAAATGCAGATGTAGCCCTCAGGGGTCCGCAGTCTGCAGACCCCTTGCTGGATGCCAAAATCTAGGTCCGCACCACAGCGTTGGAGTTACCCCTCCAGAGAGATCATCACCCATTGCGTGATTTGGCCCAGTGTTCACTCCTAAATTAGCAAAAACTAGAGTTTCAAAGGTTTGGAGAACAAGCACCTCAAACCAGGTTTTGGGAAGGACCACTGCTGCTTGGAGTGCAGATGGCAGGGCAAGGAAGGCTCTTCAGTTCTGAAGACAGTGTTATTCTCATGAAGAAGCTGAAAAGGAAAGGCTTGCTCCCTCTTTCTTTGCTCAGCGCATGTCACTGACCTGCCGTTCACACATACACACCCATCACATTGCTCCTGAGTAAGTGCTGCTTGTTTGGCTGACCTTCGCGGGAGATTTCTCTAGTACAGAGAGAGTCTGTCTGAGTAAATATCCCTCAGGCATGTGGAAAATGGGTAGGGATAACAGATGAAGTCAACACATGGAAGAGTTTACTATCTTACCCGGAGGTAAGAAGCAGATCCTCCTTAAGCACTTAAACAACTACAAATGTTTTCAACTCAGTGTTGGCATAAAATAATAATGAAAATAACCAGTCCTACTCTCTTTAAAAAAGCAGAAGAGAAGGGAAGTGGAGGGGAAGGACAGGGGGAAGAGGAAGGTGAGGGGGGAGGAATGGGAAGGAGAAAAAAAGGATAGCTCTTTGAGCTATCACCGCAATTCAGCTTTCATCTCACACTCTAAAAAGGCGCAGAAAATGTGAAACAGTAGCAAAAGTCTTAAAGAACAAGTTAAATGACTACCACAGATCGGGATCTTTTAATATCTATTGAGCCGAGTGTCACAGACTACACATATTTATGCATTTAACACTGCTTTAAATAGAATACATAAATGCATGTCGTTGAGCAGTGACAGGAGAATCAGGCAAGTACTTTTACTTATAAAAATATCTTCCTTCTGTGTCGCTATTTCACCTTGAAAAAGTGCCATATTCAGCATCCCAGACCCTGGACCCTGAGCACCTTCCTTTGACATCAATCCCTGCGGATCAGCCTCTTTGAGCAAAGCAGAAGTGTTTGAGAAGAGGTCAAATTTGGCCTCAGAGGGTGTATTTTGAATCAACTTTCTTATGTTCTTACACCATCAAAACCTGTGAAAAGGAAATGAATCATGTTTGGATTTCTGCAAGAAGCTGGGGATTATGCAAACTATTTCCTGATACGTTATGAGGAGAAATGCTTGTTTTCATAAATAATGTATTTATCTAAAACTGTAGCCAAATCAAAAGCTCCCATTCCTTAGCAGTTAGATACAGAAACTGCTGTAATTTAACAATCTGCAAATGAAAAATTAACTTCTCTTATGAAGCTACCCTCATAAAATAGATCTTTTTACAAGAAGAAGTTGCTGTGAAATAGAAACAGCACTAAGAGCAGAATTGTGTATGTCTGGAATGAGATTTTACCTTAAATGTTATTCAGTAAATCAAAAGAACCATTAAATATATTACAAGCTATTACTAGAACAATCGATCCAAGTATTTTTTACTGCCATCTTCTTTTACAAACTCATTGAAAATTTTGAGGGGAAGAGGTCAGAAAATCAAGAAACAACTAGTTTCATAAGGAATGAACATATTTTTTCTGATGATTTCAAGGCTAGTACAGCTACCACCAATGACCTGGGTGAGGTCCAGTGTTGCCCCTCAGGCACTGTAGAACTGGACAGCTGAGTCACAATGAATCTTCATGACAGCAATGTTCACTTTATCAGAAAAGGAGAGAGAGTGATGATGGTTTGGCCTTTTTATTGTTGCCAGTGTCCCGATCTTAACTTGCTTAGAGGAAGTGAGACTGCTTCTTCAAGAGCTACATATGCACAGGTGCAGTGTTTTTCTGGTGTTTAGCACAATGGGCTGCTCTTCAACTCTCAGAGATCAAAGACACAACAGTTCTGCTCCTAATTATGATGAGCACGGATATGTTGATTTTCACTCAGGAAAAGGCTAGATTGTCATTAAGAGAAGTAACAGATGGGAAAAAAAAAGGACAGAAAAAACTTATGGAATCATGGAATATAGAATAAGCTGAGTTGGAAGGAAAACACAAGGATCATCAAAGTCCAAATCCTGGCCCTGCACAAGACACCCCAAGAGTCACAGCATGTGCCTCAGAGCATTGTCCAAATGTTTCTGGAGCTCTGTCAGGCTTGGGGCTGTGACCACTTCCCTGGGGAGCCTGTTCCAGTGCCCAACCACTCTCTGGGTGAGGAACCTTTTCGTAACATCCAACCTAAACCTCCCCTGACACAATTTCAGGCCACTGCCTCAGATCCTGTCACTGCTCACCAGAGGAGACATCGGTGCCTGTCCCTCTGCTTCCCCGCCTGAGGAAGTTGTAGAGTGCAATGACGTCTCCACCTTCTCCACTCTGCATATCCCTCTTACAGAAAGTTGTCCAGCCATACATCTGCTAAACAGCTAGTAGATGAAAGTAGTGCATAATTAGAGTGATTGGCATTTTGGTTACTTTTTAGCACAGGATTTACCTGAAAACAGCTATACATATGTTGCATTGCTTAGAATACCACAGTGTTTTAATTTTAAATTAACTTTTAAAACAAAAATTGCTGTAATAAAATATAACAAGTAAATTTTTTTTGTTTTGGTGTATAGACAGTTGCACATGAAAATTATTTATAACCAATTTACACCATTTGAAAATACCATTCTTGATCAAAATTAGAAAAATTATATTTAATAATTTAAAAATTCACAAACTAGACCCTTTGAAAACTTTTGTACAAACAACTTCAGACTCTCAACTTCTAATGTTTTTTTATGAAGCTCATGAAGTCCATTTTTTATTGTTCAGCCATATCCCTAAAAAAACCCCAAACTACTAAACAAATGTTAGGCCAACCTATGTCCAGACAGCAACTGTGAAGTTCTGCTAAAATGGTCTTTTTGAAACTCTTCATTATTAGGGCACCCCTGATGAAAAATATCTGCCCTGCAATATCGCGAATCTATTCACGTCTGTTATAAATTTCCCCTTTCTGCTCTGGAATGAGACGCAGAACTGCACTTTAAGGAACTGAATTCCATAGCCAGGTAGCTTAATTTGCCAATCCATTTCATCCATAAAACATAGTCTACACACATGGACCACATTATAGGGAATTCAAAGGTGAATGAAAAAGAGCAGTTGAGTGAATAAGGAACATAGGATGCAGTCATATCTTGCAAAGCTCTTTCTAAACAAGTACCAAAAATCTTAAAATTAACCCACCAGTGTACCACATGGTCTCAGTCAGATACAATATGACCCATATTCAAGCATAAGCAAGGCCCAACCTCTTGAAACTGAAAGGCCTAAGCTCCAGAAAAAAAACAGTGGCTTGTTAAATGAAATGAAACATTAGCATTCAGACATAGACAAAACAGCCTGGGATGAAAACCTGCCTAAAGTTCATGGGAGCTTCAGACAGAAAACACACAAATAGCTGAACAGCCTATTTTAATTCCTCACCAGAAAGCTAAAGAACAAAGCAACTCACTTTATTATGGCATTTTCTGGAAAAAAATGTTCCCAATTCAAAGAACAGCTGAAGAAAAAATTTCAAGACAACTTCAGTTAGAAAAATCACAGTTATTACTTTATAAACAGCATTTAAATGGTGTATTCAGAAGGTATTCCTAGGTGGACTTCATCTGCCTGCTAACTGTTCCAGGTCATCTGCAGAGCACTGGTAAAACACAAGAGCCCCAAACTTGCTGAAGCCAAGTCAGCCCTTTATTAAGAGAAGGACCTTTTTGAGAACTGTAGAGCAAATTAATTGATTTGGTTTCAGGTAAGAATACCTCAATCCTTGTTTCCCACATTGCACACTGCAATGGAAATGTTACCTTGTCATGTATACAGTGCAGAGATCTTCAGGATGGTAAGGAATATCAAGCCAACATTTCTCTTAGTGGCCAGTTTTCTAAATGTGGGCAGACAATCATATGCACATGCACTAATCAAGTTTCCCTCTTTCCACAGGAGGCTGCTTAGAGAGATATATGGTAGTAGGATTTGTGCTATGTTGCTCAGGGAATAGGGAACAGATGGAGAAAATTTAATTCCCAGGGCCTATGGCTGCTAGGGGATTCCCTCATGCCATTTAAGTCTTTGAACTAAAAAGAAAGAAAGTTTCTCAAACCATGTAAAGAAAATTTTACTCGCTACTAACTTGTCTGTTTATTTTAAAAAACTCTTTCAGCAGAGAAAACATTTCTCTGCAGCAGATATAACAGCTGCCCCAGATCCGTGGAGCAATCCCATGGTGCACACTGTGGTTGTCCTGCCAATTTCCTTTTTAACTAAACCACGAAATGATGGGATGCCAACCACAAGACAGCATATTATTCTGATGTTCGGCACTTACATGTGGAGAATATTAACTGACCACTTTTATTGATTAATTGCACCTTTTAATGCCATTAGGGAAAGGGTTAGATTATAGTTTCCTACTGAGTGGGACAGGCAAGTGGCACAAAGGGCTTATAAATCACCCAGCTCACAGGGGCTTCAGCAGCATGTAAATGTACAGATGGGGACGAAATAGATGTTAATTGTGTTGTTCGTCACATGAACTAAAACACATAGACAAGTGTTACTTTGAACAAAACAAACTAATTTTAATCATGGTAAATACATTTACTGTTGATGACAGTTGGCTGCTGGATTGAAGCATCTCAGGATGCTCAGTCAGAATTCAGGAAAGCCACCAGGACTTGGCAAGGTAGCACAGGAGTCACCAGCAAAAAGATGTCAGACAAGTGTGGCTGTCCCCAGGCGATGTGGTGATGTACAGAGACAAAGCAGCCCACTCTGAGAAGCCTCCTGCCAGGGAGGGCTGCTTGCTAGTTACACTGCGAGTAACTGAAAATGCAAGCATTGAGGATGCAGCCAGGAGTGGACTGAAGACAAGTCAACAGGAACCAAAATCCTGTTGTCCTTTTTAAAGCCGTGGGGTCTGCTTCCCTTCTCTCCTCTGGCCTCTAATTTTCAGTCAATCTTTAAGAGAAGAAAGGAAGATAATATTTAAACTGTGATTTAAGCCATGGCAGAAGAAAAAGTGACCAAAGTAGTGCTAGGGATCTTTTGGCTAACAGAGCAGTTAGCTGCTCTTTTGTTGACTCAGCTTAAAAGAGTAACAAATGTTTGTATTTATTTTAGGAAAACATCAAAGGAGCATCCTTCCAATCCTGACTATAGCCTCCAGGTACTTGCAGTGATTACTGCAATAGCAGTTCGTTTTTTGATCTGGCTGAGCCAATAACTCTGAACTTACTCCTCGGGATAGGAGTCTAGCTTCTGTGGTCTTTCGTCTTCCATCTCATCCTGTCAGAGAGCAGAAAACAGTTGCATCCCTGAACATAAAGTCCTTACAAAGACACATTTATTTGCAAGTTTCAGGTCCCAGTGTGGAGCTGGAAGGGAATGAAGGAGAATTAAGTTTTAATATAAATATTCCTGCCAGAGGAGGAGTGTGGAAAATTATATAGCATTAAAATATAATCTCTTGTCTATCTTTTGACCACCATCTTCTCACTTCACCCATTCCAGTCCCTTAGAAAGTGGCCAGCCCAACTGAAGGAGAGTGGTTGCAGGCTGCATGAATCCAAGGATGTTAATTGGAGTTACAACCACTTTCTGAGAAGCTACCTTGAGGTGCTCCCTTACTTTGCAGAAAAATCTCACCCTACACATGGCCTCCTCACCAAAGTTCCTCATTCAGTGACTTAAACTGTTGGTTTCCACCAAAACCAGTGCAAACCCCAACTTGTGGCACAGCATCCTCCAGCTGCAGGTGGGGAGAATGCTGACACACATTCTGTGAGGTCCTGCACTCTCTCCCTTCACCCACCCTCGTGTCCTAAACCCACAGAGGGACAGCCAGATGCCCAACACTGAGAGCATGCAGATCCATCCCATCCTGCACAAAGCACTAAAGGTCAGGGACAAGAAGATGATCCTCTTGGGTAGAATCTAGGCAAACTTTCAAAGGAAGCATGCAGCATTTAACCTTATGGCTGTCTCTATGCAGAGGTAATATTTATCAAATTGTCCCTTCTCTGGCAGAGCCTAGCACAGGGGCATCCCCAGGCTAGGGGATTATCTGGGCTCGGGAGAGAGGGACTGTGGGCACAAGAGAGGTGGTGAGAGATGAAAGCTGCCTGGCTCCTTCTCTTACATACTGCCCCACTGCACAGGAAAATTAACTTGCACCAGAAAAAGGCACATGAGAAAGGAGAAGTGCAAATTACCTTTTCATTTCACAGAGAGGCAAGACAAACTATGCTGCTCTCAGGTCCAATTCCTTTCATGTATACTTCCTGGGGCAATGCAGTTGTGTGCCTACCTAATATCTCAGTCTAGCTCCAGGTAAGCAGCCATTAGTTTTCTTAGGAAACGCTCTAGCAGTAAGATACAAAAAGTGGGTAAATTTATTCAATCCTTAGCATTGAAGTATATATATAGAAAGAAGTATAGATAATGCAGATATAAATGCAGGTACAGGGGTACACATACACATAAAGTTTAATAAAAATAGATCTGGTACCACTTTCTGTAGGGGGGGAATAGAAAGAAAGAAACAGAGGGGGACATACGAATTTAGTAAGCTCAGGCATAATTGCCATGAGTAAATGTTAATGCATAGGGATGAACTTTTATTTGTACTTTATACATATTAATTGGCTGCCTCTTTGTGAAAGAATGACATCAGACATTGATAAATTTGACAGAAGTGAAAGGAAAAAATGGTTGCACTATTAGGAACATTCCTGAGGTGGTGTTGAACGGTGTCTTTGATACATCAGCCTTCAGTCTCTGAGCACATTCGTATTAACTTGTGTGTACATCCAGAATTCAAATGAGCTGCTTCTTTAGATGCTGACTTTTAGCAGCAGTCCCACCAGACAGGCTGGAATCAAACCCACAGTTTCAGAATGTGGTATAGTATAATTTTCTCAGCACAGTTTGTGCCTGCTGACTCTCTCAGAAGATTAGAGAAAGAGGCAGCATATAGCAGGTCGTTAAAGAACCACACAAGGCTGAAGAGTGAAAAAAAATCTTCAATGAGCACACTGCTCCAAGTACACTCTCCTATGCCAAGATATCAGTGCAAGGCTGTGTTTATAATATTGCTGAAAACAGAGAGATGGCAAATTGCTTGGAATGTATTCACTTAAAGGCAAGTGAGGGCTAACCACTGATGTCTGAATGCCTCAAAAATGTCTGAACACTGGTGCATTGCCACAACATGGATGCTCTTTACAGCCCCTCAAGAAACCACTGAGAAAACAGTGCTACACACCTGCAAGATATGTGTTTGTCTGGAAACATCATACCAGTACATTAAACCACTGAGAATCTTACAGTAAAGCCAGCATACACAGGTGCATCACATTGCTTAGGATTCACAGTGAGCCTAGAAATAAATAAAAAGCTGAAGCCATGCATCTTTTTCTCATTAGTCCATTGCCTTTAAAAACTAGACATCAGGAGGCTGGAATTTCAAGATGTGAGTTAATACGACTGACACACATTTCTGAGCAGCTTCAAACCAAAGGGGGGGAAAAAAAAAAAACAAGAAAGGAAAAGATTTGGCAAGTGGAAAAGGAGGCAGCCATGGAAAATGGGTGCACAAAGAGAAGAAACAAAGATGAATGAATGTGTGTTAGATTATACACATTAGTGTGCTAGAAAATTTTGTTTTGAAATCTGGTTTTATAGAAATTTGGGCTATTCAGTGAGATTTCTGTTATAATGTCTGCTTCCAGAAGACAAGAGGAAAAGCAAAATTCTCTTTTAAAAAGTAAAGTATTGAATAACCATTTTCCCCACTTTTGCCTCACTAGCATGCAAGTACTCTCTTTAGAGGCAAACAGATACAGAAATAAGAAATAAATATTCACCTTTCTGTTCATCACATAAGAAAACACAATCGGGTTTTTATCCATTTTTTATCTTTTTACACAACCCTTAAAAATATTGGAGTTTTTTCTTTTTTAAAAATATCAAGGTCTCCTTTTGGTCAGCAAATGCAGGACAACATCTATATTTTTTACTTTTTTTTTTTCAGATGTCAACCATAAGTCTACTGGCAAATAAATTACCATGAATAGCCAAGATTATGAGTGACAAACTAGTAACAAGCATTAGTTCTTCTAGGCAAAAAAAAAGCAAGCATTTGAATCTATTCAAGACAAAGAGCTTTTATAAGACCTACTGTATATTTGAATCTCTCAATGCCTAGTATCACAGCATGCCTAGTAGTTAAAGATAATTAAAGTAATAATACACCTGTTAACCGTGGAGATATTGTGCCTAGCATCAGACTGCTTAGAATAACTAAAACAAACCAGCGGAAGGGTCAAGGATGCAGTTTGCATGTTCCTGCCAGCTAAGAGAAGCCTCACACCCTTGCCCTGTTATCAGTGAAATAAGGCAGGGGTCCTTCTATTTCAGAGCACAGGCCACAGTCTAACAGACCAACTACTGATCATTTTCTTCTTCATAATCAGGTGGACCATTTTCCCTTTTTCACCTGCCAGAAGCAAGTGCCTTTTTATTAATGTTTCTCTTGAGGGAAAGTACTCCAACTGCTTACTTGTCCTCTAAATTGCTGTAAGTGTTTAACACACCTTCTCTTAAAGAAGCCCAGTGTCTGCAAGCCTGTTCAAGGTGAGACCTGAGTTTTCCCTCACCCCATGTTTCCAGCATCATCAACATCAGCATTTTGAGCAAGTATCACTGTCTAAAGAGCAGATTGCTTCTGGATGACAGAAATGCTCAAATACTGTGCTGCTAGTTCAGCAAAAATAAATTCAAAAACCATAGATAAGCAGAAAGAATTTATTTAAGACGTCCTGTTTCTACAAAGCAATATGCTTACTGGAAGGAGATAGGTGTTGTGTTTAACTGACAATGACCACTCTTACTCTGAGCTGGCAATAACCTGCAACAACAAATATATCCAAGCGTTTTATTCATCCATGGATACTCATTTTCCTCCTCCTGTAGATACATTCTTTCTATGTGTCCAGTGGCTAGAAGCCAATAAACTCATTTTACGCTTGATAATTCTTTGCTAATCAGTGCTAATCTGTTTGGGAAAACATGTATGGCTCAAGCACAAAGAGAATCGGATCAGTTTGGCTGTTTTGTTGGTGACAGTTCACCACCAAGAGCTGCTCTCTGACCTCTTCCATGGGACCCACGTGGAGGTTCACTCACTCATGCAAGTTGGTCCTCACCAAGTACCAGTAAGAAGTTCATGCTTTTTGAGACCTGGACATTTAAAATGAAAGTAACAAATGAATTCTAGTGCATTGTGCACTAATTTCACTATTCACATCTCTGAGAGCAGTAGTCACTACTAATACAGGTTTACCACTACAAAGCTTGTGGGAGCCTGGTTTGGTCCTACTGAGACCTACTCAACTGAAAAAAAAATAATTGAGAGAGCTTTGTAAGGAAGGGACACATCATACCAGCTTTATTTTGAATTTATGGTACTTGATCAGCCCAACATTTTATATGGGCAATGATTAGGAGCAAAATTTGTATCACAGAATCATGGAATATGCTGAGTTGGAAGGAACACACAAGGATCATTAAAGTCTAAATCCTGGCCCTGCACAGCACCATCCCCAAGAGTCACATCAAGTGCCTCAGAGCATTGTCCAAAATGCTTCTGGAGCTCTGTCAGGCTTGGGGCTGTGACTACTGCCCTGGGGACTCTGTTCCAGTGCCCAGCCAACTTCTGGGTGAAAAACCTTTTTCTAATATCCAACCTACACCAAGGTCTGTGGCTTGAGACAACTTCAGGCCATTCCCTCAGGCCCTGTCACTGGTCACAGAGAAGAGATTAGTGCCTGCCTTTCCTCTTGACCTCACGAAGTTGTAACTGCAATGAGGTCTCCCCTCAGCCTCCTCTTCTCCAGGCTGAACAGACCAAGGGACCTCAGCTGCTCCTCATACGGCTTCCCCTCAAAGCCCTTCACCATCTTCATAGATCTCCTTTGGAATCTCTCTAATAACTTAATTTCTTTCTTACATTGTGGCACCCAAAACTGCCCCCAGCACTCAAGGCGAGACCGCCCCAGTGCAGAGCAGAGCGGGACAATCCCCTCCCTTGCCCGGCTGGCGATGCTGTGCCTGATGCCCCCCAGGACAGGGTTGGCCCTCCTGGCTGCCAGGGCACTGCTGATTCATATCCAATTTGCCATCAACCAGGACCCCCAGGTCTTTTTCATGGCACTGCATTCCCCAGTCTGTACGCACAGCCAGGGGCAGTCCATGAACACAACCCTGAAAATTGCAGCTTCCCCATAAAAACAACTATAGACTGGGAAGGGAATGGAAGCAAATATCCCAAACTTAGTGAAATCTCACAACGCTGGGCTTTCAAATCCTGGGAAGGCACTCAGACAACAAATATTGATTTTGCTTCATGCAAAATAATGTTTATGTTATTCCGTCCCTGCAAAATTCCATCCCTGATATTTAGTGTAGGCTTTGAGCCATACGTTTCTGCGTAATACAGCAAAGGCGCAATTAAGCTCCTCCGTAAGACGGTGCTCTGCCAATGCCAGTTCTCTCCCAAGCAGGAGCACTGCGGAGAGGGGAGTCAAGGCACACACAGGCTGTGGGTACTCCTGCATCTTGCCCTCAATGTGAGGGCTCAATTTTGAGTCGAGGCTGCTGAGGCATGTCTCAGCTCAGCTTGACGGATCCATCGGGTGGTTATTCAAATGCGATGCTGTCCCAGTCTCATCTGGAACGCCGGCATGACAGCATTTCCCACTCACCCCCTTTTTTTTATTCATTAAAAATAAGACAACGTGAGCCTCTGAGAAACCTGTCTGTAAAATAAAGGCCTGCATTAATGCCAGGTATGAAAAACCGTCTTCCTGACAAGCAGTTGCTATTTGGAGGTGCATCTATCTCTCAGACAATCGGTTACATGCCAGAAACAGAGAAACAATCCCATACAAACAGCAACATTAGGGGTATCTTAAGGCTGAAATTTAAGCACTAAAAAGACAGAGTGCACCTCAGGAAAAGCTAGATTAGCCACCTTATCACTGCCTGCGAGCATACATACAATATTACAGCCCTTAATTAAACAGACATGTTTTCTCTCTGACAGAATGAATCAGATGGTCTGCTAGATTTTCTGTGTTTAGCATATATTAACAATTTGTCTCTTTACTGTGTGTCCACCATTTAATTTGCATAAAAGCCCCCAAGTCCAATGTTCGTTTGGTCATCTTTATAACTCATACTCTTATCTCAAAGATAATTATTTTAATAATTTCATCAGTACAGATGTACAATGCATTCCACAAGATATTTTTTTCTTTAGAGACAGATGTACTTCTTAGCAGTAATTCATTACTTATTACCTCACAAGCTGTTTTTCAGACAAATAAACTCACAGTTCCATTACCAGTATCTTTTAATGATGTTTCTGTTTCAGATTGCTTTATCGTTGGAGTCTAATCCAAATTTCACTGAACTTTCCCATTAATTTCAGTGAAAGGCTCTGTTCTTCATTTTCCAAGCAGACCAGAGCACATCTCAGAAAAATCTGTATACTATTTATACAAAAAGACATTTTGAAATAAAAAGCAAAATATTTCTTTAACATTAAATTGCTTCTCTAATGAGCAAAACATGCTGCAGAGGTTTTTCACTAGTTAGCTGTGAGCACGTCCTAGAACACAGCAAGTGAAAGAAACCTGCATGTTGAATGATAAATGGGAGCAGGGTGTTTCCAGAATTACTTCAGAAGACAGCACAAATGAGTTTCATACGTAGACTTGCAAAATCATCATGTTGGGCAAATTTGAAAACTTATTCAAAATGGCAATGTGAAGACTGAGAACAGATATCATTACTGAGGGTGTTAGAAGAATAAGGTTGTCTCTGGATCTCTGGGCCATGCACCACCTACTCCAAGCTCCTAAACACAAAAATGAATCTTGGAATATTTCCTGCTGGGGGACACAGTCTGCAAAGGGATATAACACTGAAAAGTAGTGTCTCTGTAGACTGACCCTTCCTTTATTGCACTCTCCTGAGATTCCACTTGAATTACTTCATCCAGCTTTGTGGCATCCAAATTAAGAAGGATGGACCTGTTGCACAGGTCCAGAGGAGGGCTACTAAGGTGATCAGAGGGCTGGAGCACCCCTCCTATGAAGTCATACTGAAAGAGCTGGCATTGTTCAGCCTGGAGAAGAGAAGGATCCAAGAAGGCCTTGTAGCAGCCTCCCAGTACATAAAGGGGACTATAAGAAAGCAGAAGAAGGACTAATTATAAGAACATGTAGTGATAGGACAGGGGAAAATGGCTTTACACTGAAAGAGGACAGGTTTAGACTAGATATTGGAAAGAAATTGAGAATTGAGAGTGGTGAGGCACTGGTTGCCATGGGGAGTTGTGGATGCCCCATCCCTGGAAGGGTTCAAAGCCAGATTGCATGGGACTTTGGCCAACCTGATCTGGTGGAAGGTGCCCTTAGCCATGGCAGGGGAGTTGGAACTAGATGATCTTTAAGGTACCTTACAAGTCAAAGCATTCTGTGACTCCTCTGCAATTCTCTGTAGTCAACATGTGTCTGGGTATTGGAAACCTGGACTTCACACAGCAAAGGACTTAGGTCTTTGAGGACCTTCTGAAAATCCTACCTTATTTTATAAAGGACTTGATCTTGCGTGTTTTACAACCACAAACATCTCCAATCATGCCCAGTCATTAAATTGATTGGTACAAACTCTGAGCATGTGTGAAATCCAAATCAAACTGGGATGTCACTATGATAAACATGGCAATCAGAAAATGCCAAAGGGGAATGTTCCATTTAGGCATGAAGCAGGAACGTCAATATCCCCTGGTTCCATGGTCCTCCTTAATGGTTATGACATCTCACTATTTATATCATGATTCACTCCTGAAAAGAATTCTAAAAATTGTTGAGGATACTGAGAACATTGCTGTATAGAAAAATCACCTGTTTCTTACATCTCGATTTCCTCCTCTCACTTGTCTCCAAACTTAAAATTTCTAGTGTTTTTTGCTGTTAAGTGCATTATATGGTTTCAGTGATTTGGAAAGAGTAAATGGGAGATTTAAAAAATAAAGTAGTTTAAACATTAATTTAATAACTATTTTGTATTAAGTTAGGAATATTGAGTACTAATCCCTCGTACTTAAATTCATACAAAGAGAAGGGAAGAGTTACCCTAAGGGCACCTCATGACGGTGGACAGCTATGATTATTAAAATAGTAAAAGAGCAAAATACTAATTATCTATAATTATATATATATATTTTTATAGGGTGAGACTGGTAATTGACCCTCTGGATATTAAAAAATGAGAGGACTTGTTACACAACTGATTTTCTTTCCTCGTCACTACAAACTTGTTCCCTATAGTTTCTTTTGTAATGATTTATTCAGCAGTTTATTTAAAAAAAGAAAAGGACTTGTCATTCTTTCCTGAACTTTCAAAAAAGAATTGAGAGATTTAAGCAAGAGAAAAAAATGAGATCCTGTATTCCTGTCTTATCAATATCAGAAACTCATCCTAATAAGGATTACTCCTACACTAACACCACAGCTCTTCCTGTTTCTGTAAAACTATTCACAAGTTGCATATATTTCCGTATTTGATCTGCATTAATATTAAAATCCTCCTGAAGTTTCTGGGAAGATTTACATGTTTTATCATCAGATAAATCCTTTATTATCTTGTACCAAAAGTTCATACTTCTTTAAAATGCAATAAATATTTAATTTGAACAAACAAAGCAAAAGCAATTAAGGAAAAGAGATGCCCTAAGAAAAAAAGAAATCTGGAGATTGAATTCACAACTGCATTTGCTGTCTGCGTAAGAATTTCCAGAGTCAATACCAAATAGAAAAAGAAGTAGCAAACACCAAATCTCACGTAGAAGACAGAAGACATACCAGGTTATTACCCATGCACTGCTATACTGGATGGATGAGTAGCAGAAGAGACAGGATATTGCTGTGGTTGCTGGAGGCAGAATGCGAGAGGCAAGTGGCATGACAGGACTGAATAGATAGCAAACCCTCTGGTAACACTGGCAATAGGAAGTCGTAAGCAAAAACCAGTATCTTTTGGATTTTGTTTCCCAGGAGCTAGAAGGTGTTGAAAGGTTTTATTTATTTATGGTCAATCCTTTGGAGTTGTAAATCTCACAAGAAGTTGCTCAGCAGATCAGAGACTCCACAAGAACATCACACCTTGTGTTGCTTCAGCACTTGACATCCACCTCCCAAGAAGTGTGCAGAGGGTTGCATGGAGGGAGGCATTAATAAGAGAACAGGCAGGAAGAGAGGAGGAACAAGAAGCTCTTCTTTCATTTGTACAAACATACTACAAGAAAAGAGCAAAAAATATTTAAAGGGAGATAATTTTATAGGTGTTGGGACTTGTGTCTGAGACAAATTTCGTCTTTAAAAACAGCCTAGATCTCAACTACTGCTTCACACAGAATATACATGGCAAGTGCCGCTGGTCTCGCTCCTGATCCCCCCAGGCAGTTTACTCCTACAGTAAAAAAGAAATTTAATCTTTATCTTATTTGGCTATCTCTCTTTTCATCTCTGCTGTGGCTTGCAATCCCCATCTCTGTGCCATCTGTCAGTGAGACAGGCCAGGGAAATACAGAACCACTGGTACTTATGCTTGAAACTCCTGGATAAATCATTAGAGAACATGCTATGGGGAACAACTTCACAATGACAAAGAAATAAAATCAATTTTATAATAGGTCTTCTGAAATTCTTGTTTCCATAGGGTCAATCCTAAGTCATTCCCATAGAAAACTCTACCCAAGAGGGAGGGAAAGAGAAAAATTGTCTGAGGTTTCCCTCTGAGAACATTTGACTTCTTCCTTGGAGGTGAGGGAATATGCTCTCCATGCTCTATGGAGCAATGGTGAGGGGATTGTTCTACAACTCCATTAAATTTTCCCAGACCCGTAAAGGACCATGTAATCTCTAGCTCTTTTCTAAATGATGGCTTGCTCAAAAGGCCACCTGTTACACTTGAAATATAGGACAGGTGTTACCACTTTAGCTATAGACCCACACAGAGAACCCAGAGACAGAGGAGTGAGGTGGTGCCTCAGAGTCCACAAATATTCTTATTTCATGAACCATACAAAAATATAGCGGGAGTGGGGGGGAGGTTCTCAGATGAAGACGATATGAAAAAATAGGTTGTTACTGGTATTGTAACTTCAGAGGGGAGTTGAAAGCTTCCTATTCTCCAGCATTCAAACTAGCACTAAAACATTGGTGCATCATGCAGGACAACACTGTTAATTCAGATCTTTTTGTCATATAACAAGCCACCAAGCAACTGTATTTCTAGGATTGCTATCTACAGAACACATAATCTTTATCCTGTCACAAGTCTTCCTCTCAGAGTTTGTTCCATGTGATATCCTTCTCCTGCCATTTCCATTTCAGAGTAAGCTCTTTTACCTCCTCCCACTTTCACTAAAATGCTGATGTGACACTGCAGCTTAAGGTGAGGGGTAGTCACTGATGTTGTCATATTCGTGGAAACACTGTGCAGATGGCTCACCAGGCTGAGAACCTGAAGACAGCTTTTTTGATCTGGTACTCACATTTCCTCCTCCTTTGCCACTTCCCAAAAGTCAAAGTAAGTGGACACGTCCATGTGACATTCTCTGTGTGTGACACTGCTTTTCAGGATTTTTTTCTATGTGCAAATAGTTTTAACTGAGGTTACTGGGTTTTGTTTTGAAGACCCCAGGATTAATTTTTCCTTTCATACCTGTAAAGAAGGCAAAGCTCCATATCAGTATCATTCATCAAATCAGTGATTTCATGAAGGTAAAATGGTGGGTATGAATCTTATTACCACAGTGGTTCCCTTGAGCCTCTGTGGTGGAATAAAAGGGCATCAAACCATATATGAATAATTGCTGTGGTCTTTGAGGTCCCTCTGTTCTACTCATATAAATGGAGCATCAGCAGAAATTATTATCAGGTCAGGTAACTCTAAGGGTGAGATCCTCAGCAGATGTGAATCACTATCACTCTAATGAAAAAAAAAAAAGGTCACCATTAATGCCTCTTTGAGATTCAGCTTTAGGTAGCATTTATCTTACTGTGCTCATCTGAATTTATGAGGAACCTGCACTTAAAAATTAAATTGCATCTGAGAGTCAGGAAAAAGGATCAGTGTTACATGAACAATTAAATGTGACAAAACTGTAACAAACAAAATTCAGGGCTCTTGAACTGCCAGGTAATTTATCTTAAAGAACGGGCAAAAAGGTGTTCCACTGGTATAAGAGGTTGTCTGGAGACAACATCAAAGCTAACACAATACCGCTGCTGTTACCATTCAAAAAAACTTTATCTGCAGTTAAAAAGATAAACTGGGCACATAAGAAAGGTAATCCAAAATCTAAAATTAAATAGTTTGCAGTCTCCAGTTAAATTAAAGGAGTAGTGGAACAATCTAAGAAAATGGGGCATTCATTTCATGGCTATTATATAGACGGCTATTGGTGCTTGTTATGATTATAAAATCACTCTTCAGATGCTCACATCTCCCCAATTTTCGACTCTTCCAAGAGTTATATCTCTGGCACTTCTGTATAGCACAAAAATACAGCACAGCTTATTGCAATTTCCTGAGACACTCCACCTGTAATATATTCATGCTAATTGCTCCAAACTCATGCATAGAGATGACAAAAGAAGCTGAACGGCAATTCGGCTTTTTCATGCAAAGGAAACATAATTGTTTTATAATATGCTGTAAGTTTTAATGCTGCAGGTTAAGTATTCATTTAATTATTTAGGGAGAGGTTGCACTTCTACTCCTCTCCATGTACAAGAGGCAGCCTGCCTCTGCGCCATGCCAGGATAAGGGTAAGGAGGAGCTCAGATTTTAAATTTTCCTTCCTGTCTCTCTCCTTCCTGCATCTCTCCCTTTCCCCTTATTATGAATGCAGTATTGCTTCTACTGCCTCTGCTCATCCACTTACCAGTGATATTTTCAGAAAGAGGTTATTTGAGCCAAATATGTTGATGAGAAAATAGAGGAAGAGGAGAGGAAATGTGTTTCCTGCGTAGGTAACTGGTTTCAACATAGGTATTACAAATCTCCCAAATAAGATCTTTTTACTAGTTAAGGGATTTTATTTCAGACCCTATCAGCAGAATGGCAGGAAAAAGAATGGTTTTGCAATGAAGCCAAAAGTATTTTGAGTTTCTGATGAGAGAACTATTTACCTCTGCAATAGCAGACCTGGTAAGATGCATCAGTAGCTACCAATATCTCCTTTGGCCCAAAACATTGAAGCCTGCGTTTTTCAAAATGGAAGAATCAATTGAAAGATTTACATCTGGATTTGTGCGCATGTGCCATCCAGTAGTTGTAATATGTTGTCTGCACTACATAGATCCATTAAATTTGTCTAAAGGTACTACATTAAAAAAATTATCAAATGTTATGAACATGCCTCAAATTTTCAAAAGACTTCAAAATTTGTACTCCCTAGGTAGTAATGAGACTTAACAGAATTAAGCAATGCAACATCTTCCTCATATTCCTGATCCTACCTCTTACAATACTCACACAAATTTTCCATGAATAGGCACATAAGTATGGGGGCAACAGAAACCTGCTGAGCAGGGCATGGATCAAACCAGCAAGAAATAAATTTCAGCTAGAGGAAGAGTGCTCATACATGTTCAAAGTCTCTGTTCAGAGCCATTAAGCTCCTAAATAATCTCAGCCACTTGTATGATACAAAACACCAGATCTACATTTTTTAAGAGGTAGTGGCAGCCCAGGAGAAGCAAGAGATTTGGAGTTAGAGCACCCTGTGAGGGTGTGGAGGACAGGGTCCAACTGCTCCTTTTGCCCAAACCACAGCCTGAGCTTGAGTTCAAACCAGCACCCCAACACAGAATCCCAACACTCAGCTTTCTCTGGGGTGGGAAAATTCTCTCAGACGCCAACACAAGAGTTTTTCCTCCTCATAGAAAAAATTTTATATGCAAAGGACTGAGGTAAGAAAGAGTGTCTTTAACCCCAGCAACCAGGAAATTGGGTGTTCTAATTGTGTGTTGGGAAATCTAAATTGGGTGTTTGGCTCTACATCTGATAGGTACCACTGCTCCAGAGCACAGATCTGAACCTGGCTCTTCTACCTTTCTCTCACAGCTACATTTACTTTCAGCATGTTGTGACCATTATGGTAATATCAGGTCCACAGCAAAGACAGTCCCATTTTGAAGGCTTCAAGGTTTCAGCCACAGCAGTCCTTGAAGTAGATCTCAATATTTAGGTGAGTTTGGACAGCAAAATCTTGAGCATATGCAAAACTTAACATGCTAAACTAATAGTCAGGAGGTAAGTGACAGCTGAGGAGTAATTATGCCAATGGTACATGAATGTTGGGACAAGGTGATGCCTACATTGTGCAGCAGATTATGATGACAGAAAAGCTCTGAGCTGACTTTCACAGTACATCCACAGAGTTCAGCACAGCACCATGCGGAGACAGTCGCACAGGTCTCAAAGGCAGCCTAGCCTTTTTGGTATGGCAGAACATGCATTATTAAATTCAATCCCTGTTTCTCAGCAGAGCTAATTAGTTCAGGTGCAGCTTAACGCTGCTATAATTATACTCCATCTGCTTCCAGAGCTAGCTAGTTTGGGTGCCGAGAGCTTGGAAATTTCACTGCAGTACCCCCTCATGGGAGGGGGCATGATACTATTATGTCCTTAGGCATGAAAAGAGATGGATTGACACTTTGGTCTCTTTGATGATGCGAGCCTTAGCAGCCTAAATCCTGCCGAGTTAAATCCTCTCAAGGGACAGATTTTTTAAGATGTTTAAATAGCTAAAGCCCCAGGTATGGCCCAAGTGAGATTTTTGAAAAATGCCTCATAAGCAGTAAGTGTTTGTTGGAGGTAAATGACTGTGCAGCAGCACAGCAGCAGGAGCCCCATGTCAGACAACCGACCGAGGCAGTCTGTCGCAGGCAGCAGCCCGCAGTGCCCCGGTTCTTACCAAAACTTTGATGTGCTCAGATTGGCTCTGCTGGCTTGCAATCCAGCATGTAAGTGCTAAGATTCATTTGGCTACACAGAGAATATCAAGCCTGTCTGCTTCTCAAGAAACAGATAGTGACAACTCAGATGAATGCTAATTTAGCACGCAGTATTTTCTCGCTTTTAAATGAAGCCTTGATCCAAAGACTACTGCAGTGAATGGACTATCTTTCCTCCATGTCAATTCATATTGGATCAGGCCTTGAATTTGTGGCATGGAGCAATTAGTATAAAATAGATTAGGCAACAACTTCCTTTATTCAGTTGTACAAGTTTTGTCAAGATGAACTGATTGCCCACATTTGTTTCATACAGGCAGCTAAATCATCAATACCAACAAGACTGGCATTAATCAACAGAATTACCTCCTTGCTCTCACAGGCATTTTGCTTCATATCACTTTACAAAGGCTGTCAGGGACCATCTGTAGCTTCAAGTACAATGTAGCAGTGCCACAGCACGTTTTTCTAGACACTGGAGTCATCCATATGCATTTGGCCTGCAAGCTTTTCAGCAGCACACTCAAATGAGAACATTTTCAGTGACCGCATGAACCCTAGAGCATGTTCTCCCCCCATCTGCTTTGTTTAACCACACATCACTACATTTTGGTAGCATACCTGTGGACGTGTATGTGTGTACATGTCCAGAGACAGCGTGTTCTGCTTCCATGGGTGCTGCTGTGCAGGTGTGACTGACACCTGCATTTAGCGGGACGGTATCTATGCGAGCATCTGTGTCACTGCCATTATTACTTTGACACACCACAGTGCTGTCAGTGCCAGGTCTCCCAGTATTGCTCTCTCAGCCTCTGCTTGCTTTCTGCTTTCCAGGGGCACTGGCTAAGGCTGCTGTTAGACATTGACTGAAACTCAATCAGTTGCTACTTAGTTAACCAATAGGCAGACATTACTTTGTGAAATTATTTTAGAAAGCGACAAAGGGAGCAGCCCCACATCACCAGCTCTTAGGAGAAGAGCTCTGCATTTCTGCTCTGGTTCAGTTATGGCTGTCTCACTGCCGAGTTACTCTCTCAGAGTGCAGACAGCCTCCAATGACTTTTCAGACATGAAATAATTACTTGTTATATATAAAGGTTGCTGCCTTTAACTTGTGTATATTCAGTGAATTCATTCTTACTGTCCTCTCTCAGACTGCACTGCAGCTTTGGACCATGTGAATGGAATGCCATGAGAGGTGGCACCCAAAATGCCCATCTGAGCCCAGCCCAGTGCCCCAGCTCAACAGCCATCCCCACCAGTAACCTTTGCCACCCTACAGCCCCCAGCTTGCATATTCTGAGGAACTCTGGCTCCCTTAGGCACACCCCATCCATGGTAGCAGGCTGCCACAAGGCAGATCAGACTGAAAGGCAGTAATTAATGAATGAGAGGTGGTAGAGAGATGGTATAAGGGATTTTTGCCCATTTCTGTGCAAGGCTAGCAGTTTAACTCAAAGCGTCTCCTGCAGCGGTTTAGGTTGTTAGAGCCTGACTTTGTACTGAGAAGAGGGAGGACTTACAGGCAGTCACAGCAGAGAGGCATTTTGAGAAGCTGTCTCCACTCAGTCACGTCATCTAGGCTGAGAAGTGTGTGAGTGACTCAAGCCTGTGCAGTGTACATTTGAGCAGGTTAGTTAAAACCACTGACAATTAAAAACAAATTCCCTGGTTTTGCACTGGGCAGTGGACAAAATGTCCCACAAATGCTGAGGCTCAGCTGAGAACCAGAAGCTAACAGCTGAAAGTCAGGATATGACTATGGAAGGAGCTGGACATCATAAAAAGGGATCAGGGAGTTCTCAGGCCTGAGGCTCAGCATTAAGGTGGGAGCCAAAATAAAACTCTCTCAGACATGACCATAAGTCATTCAAGAAGTCTCATGAGCCTCACAGACTGCAACTCCTCTGATGACCAACAGGCCAAAGGCAAAAGCAGCAGAGGCAAAAGGAGTTTTCCAGAACTCAGAATTAATTTTTTCTTTGCCATTTTTCTTCGTTCTTCCTTTTCTTCTTTATCATTTTGTAACCTTCTCTCTATGCAAAGAGAAACATTGCCATTCCAGTGCCTGCTTTAGCTCTAAATTTCAAACTTTCGATTTTGATTTTCCAGTTCTCATTACTATGTTACAGACGACTTATTTTATTAATTGCCATCTATTTTACTAGTTAATTTATTTTTCTGGGAAATAAATACTTTCCTGACCTGTTCCAGTCTTGTACCAATGCTTAGCCAAATATCTTAAGGCAGTGAAGTAAAAAACAAACAGCTGAACATCGGTGAAAGGGTTGCAAGGGTGAATAATCTTTAATAGCTTCTAATGAGCTTCCAGAAATATGCTGCATAAGGAGCAATGCACAGATACAAGTACTTAAACCTCTAGTTTTAAGAGTATCCTGCTCAGTTACTTCACTCTCTTACAGACAGGAGTAAATTCAGATGCAAATATGTTGCCAGATACTTTTAAAATGCACCCTGCAAGGACATATCTCTTTCTTCAAGCAACCATTATTTGTGTTCAACACCCTCCCCTGCTTTTGTGCTTTACTGGTGCAACTCACATCAGGAAGACTGGAAGGAGTCCCGTATCATAGCTGAAACTCTCCATCACTTTAGTGCACCACTTGTCTGTCTCGTAGCTCCACAGACGCAAACGGAGCAAGCGCATGTAGGAGCTCACCTGCAACCTGCATCCAAAGGTTCCTTCGGTGATGCAGCTCAGCCCAGCCCCTGGAAGTGAGCATTAGAAGGACAGGCTCAGAAGTTGAGGAGGACATCTGGTAGCTGTACAGGTGTAGAAAGGTGTTGCTACTAATCCCCAACTCATTGGCCAAAGCAGTTGCATGGAGGTTGCCAAAGAGTAATCCCTTCTCTTTGTCTTGCACTTCAATTTCTCCTCTTTGGGCTGTCCTCAGTTCAGCTACATATATACACCTGCCTGCCGTATTCAGGCAGAGTACATAAGTAAATGCAACACAAGGAAAGTCAATAGAGTTTCACTCACTTACAATAAAAGTGAATTTAGCCATAAATCAATAATGAAAAGCAAAATGTTCCCTACGTGCCTGTTCTTGCAGCTGTCCTTCGTCTGAAGAGTTCAGCCCCACTTAGAGAATCAATGTATCAATAGAGAGTAAACTGTGTTTTCAATAAAACTGAAGATGTGAGCAGATTCAGCATTGCATGATTATTAATTTCCAAAGTCAGACGCAAGTTTTTAAGAGTTTCCACTAACTCTCCAAATGAAATTGAAGTACTTGGAAAATCATCAGAAAACACCGTATTAAAGTACCCTCCTCCGTCCCTCTCCATGTGCAGAAGCTCGGCATATTCCTAGGGCAAGCAAGGATACGCTCTTGACTGAAAGCAATGATGTTTCCCTGCCTCTTATTTCTGGGATAGCCCTAAGCTCATTCTGCCACCTTGTGTGATCAACATATAATACAGCACAGGCTCATTTTCAAGTCCGTATTTCTTATTCCACTCCATTAGGTCTCGCCTCTTATTTAGTACTCCTCAAAGCCAGGAGTCTGTTAAACTATGTGGAGATAACCACTCATCTCTGATATTCTAATATGGACTGTCAGGACGAAGCAAATTTAATGTTTCATTCATACTCCACCTCCCAAAAAGCCACTTAGTTTTATTAGAGCAGTGAATAATTCTTCCTAATTATATGAATGAATGTTTCACATTTCTGTTCGCTCATTGTTAGACTGTGGTTCTCTTGAACTTCATTGAAATTATTTGCTAAATAATGCCTATGAATATTTTTAGCTGATATTGTCCATTCAAAGCAATTTGTTGAAAACAAAAATTCAGTTTTTAAAAAAAATCCTGGAGTTGTCTGATTAGCCCCTCCTTCTCTTATGGCCTATTATTTCACCTTTATAGAGGTAGTTTCTTTACATTTAACCTGACTGGAAAACTGTGAATGTTAGAAAAACATTTGGCTTTCAGTGTAAAATGTCTGTTGAAGGCAAATACAAAGGTAGTCTTTCAGAAAGGGTCTCCACTGTTTCCTCAATATTTCTAATTTCTGCTGCTGCATTGTCGTGACATTATGAAGACAAAAAAAGTTTTTTAAAAAAAAGCAAAAGCCATTGATGAAAACCCCAGTTAAAGCCTGTGGGATAAAAGTGTTTGTTTTGATTAGCTGAATGAATTCAACCATCTTGTTCTGGAAACAGACAAAGCATTCCTCAAGTTCGTCTACAAAAACTGTCTGAAGCTTTAGTTCAGACTACCATGAGAGGCTCCGCAAGGGATTCACACACCCAGAAACGGCTGCTGGTACAATGCAAAAATCAATAATGCTACATGAAGCTGTTACCTACAGATGTCATCTCTCTTCTGAACACCAGCAAATGCCCATGTGCATCGTAGGTACTGAAACACATAAATGTGACACCAGCTGCCAGTGTAGAGGGCACTTCACCCTGTCCACAGAAAGGCACTCAGCATATCCAGTTTTTAAATGTCTGTGAGCTTGTGTGTGCTGATCCGCTGTTAAGCAAAGGTGACAGAAGGTAGGAGGCAGAGAAAACAATTATCAAAAGCTCCTTTTAAATCCTACAAATGCAGATGTTGACATCTTTTATTGCCTTATGCTTTACAGATACAGAACTACATTTCTTATCAAAGTGAACTACGACTCAGACTTAATTAACCAGAACTGCAGTGCTTACAAGATCTATGCTAAAAGCATAGTGAATGCGGTCAAAGCAAAATTCATTCCTGTAGTCTGGTGTTAACGCCTTTTACACAGGGAAATAATTATAGTTAAAAGCTGATGTTTTCACTTCATACTTATGGAATACAATTCGTCTTACAGAATCTCATCCTCACCTTAACTTGTAGCTGTGGTCAGAAAAGTGTTTATGTTAACTTCATACCATTTTACTCACCATATATTCTGCAAGTAATCAAATCACAGGGCTGATCTCCAGTCCTTATGTGAAGAGAAATAATTGAAGCAGGAAGATTCACAGAGATTTTAATAAGAACCAGGGAAAATAATACTACAAGATACAAACTCAAAAAAATATGCAATTTGCATGTCAGAGACAGCTTTAGTAAATTCGGAATTTGGCAAAAAACTTCAGGCCACACGAACACATCCCTCCACAATTAATAATGAAGTAATTTCAGAAAAATTTCTTTTGTTTCTTGAATTACCCTGTACAAAATTTTGACCTTTTACACAATAAAGGAATACTAAATATATATATATTTAAAACCAAAACTGAAAATTTTGCCTCCAACTATATGTTTCAGGTTGACCTAAAAAGGAAAATCATATTAAAGTATGATTGAAAAATACAACCTTCAAAACATGTTACACACAGTTCTAATTTCAAAAGGCTTTGGCTCAAGTTTCAAAAGCACAGAGCAACCCTACAATATGCATAATTATCCTGGTATAAGGGAGCATACAGTAAAGGGGCCTGTAAAGTTTGAATCCCTTTACAGGCTCTTGCAGAGCCCTGGGCAAGCCATTTCATTCTCTTATATCTCTATTTCCTTATCTATTAAGTCAGGGCAATAATATCTACCTTCCCTGAAGAGGTGACAGTAATTAAGTCAATGTTTAGCATAGCACTTTCAAGATGCAAATCTCTGCATTAAAGTTTTAAGTACTATTATTATTATCATCATTATCACCGATTATCATTAAGCTAAAGCTACTGTTTAATTCTGTATGTTCTCATTCTGAGAGATACATTCAGCTACCATTGTAAGCTAATTATACCCTCTACTCTTAACTATAGGAGTACAAAAGCCTACCTTCTGCTGCATTTGCAGTCTGTTCCGACTTTCAAATTCTCTTTGCGTAAAGGAAAGTATATTCTTAACTAATGCCTTAAGGAAGTTTGCATGGTATTGCCAAATTAGCTCATTGCAATTAGTATCTCAGGTTTCTCTACAATCCCAGGAAAATAGCAATAGCCACGAACGCAGTTAATAATGATGACTTTGTAAAACAGAACTGGAGGCTAATATTGAAAGGGCTGTCAAAGAGCAAAAGGCTGCGTTTCAAATGACCTTTAAATCCGCCGCGACTCCTGCAGAGGATAAGAGGTAACATGAGTGACAAGAAAGGCTTTTACAGCTCACCAGATTTCACCAGGTCAAAGAAGCATTTGTAATGAATAAATAAATAGATAATTCATCCCTTAGCTGTTTCGGCAACTTTTCTGATATGAGCACAGGTAGGAAGCAGGTCTGTGAAACTGGATGGATTTCAGAGACCTGTAAAACAGTTAGAGAACCAAAGAACTGAGCCTGATTTGCTCATCGTGCAGGACAAAAAGGAACAGAAATTTGCCCCCAGGGCTTCAGATGCAATGTGCAACCGTGAACCTAAGGCTTTAAAATGCCAGTGTCAAAACTAGTGTTTCCTAAAATTATCCTGACTCAGTTTCCTCTGGTTTTGCTCACAGGAACATGCAGCCACACCACCCTCCCTGCTCTGGAAAGATCAATGTGTACGAGCTTCCAGGTGTCTGAGCACAAAAGTGGACAGCTCTTGGTGTATCTCAAAGCCTACCTGCAGCAAAAACAGACACAGACGTAGACACACGGTAAAGAGCTGGCATGTCACATCTCCACATGCAGCCATGGAGAAAACCACTCTTCTCCTTGTGATTGCTTATGTGTTAGGACAGCATATTAGTCTAAATAAATAACTAATTTTTGACAGATATTGAAATTTTACAACTGACATCCTTGAAATAACCTCTTCAAGACCAGACATTTTGTAACAACACAGTATTTTGCCTTTACATAATCTTTCTGTCTAATATTATCAATGCAAAAATGTTTCTGAAGTCAAATAATTAAAAGTGCATGAAAATATTGAGAGACAAGGTAAATGCTACTTTTTATAGGGGAGGAAACTGAAACATGGAGACTAAAATCTGTATCCAATCTTACCCAACTGGATGAGACAAGTAAGGGCTCACATTGTCAGTCCTGGGGTATTACAGGTCCACCAACCATTTGAGGAACACTGTGGCTCCTGCCTCTTCCGTGTGCCAGGGAATGTCCATGCTGCAGGGAAGCCTTTTGCTGTAGCCCTGGTCTCAGCCATACTGGAGGGCAGTCAAAGGCAGCTGCAATGCTCATCAGGATCCCAAACGCCAGGCAAGCACTTCCCAGCTAATAATTAAGCACGGTCTGAGTGGCTGCCCTCTGTAACACAGGGACTAGAGGGAAGTCTTCCCTCTCCCAAAGACACCTTTCTGTCAATTAAAGTGACACAATACCAACTCCCCCACACACCCTGGTTTTCCCTGTGGGAGGACCTTCAAGAGATATTTGCTCAACCATCATGATAAAGAGAGGTTAATGAAGCTTTTTCAATGGAGAAGGGGTAAATTACTTCTCTAATGCAAAGAAGGGGTTGAGAAATGAATGAAAAGTATTAAATGGCATTATTACCTAAGATAAGGGGAGAAAAGTCATAAAACACGCACGTACATAGAGAGTTGTCCTCCTGCTCTTTACCTTTATTTACATGTTATAGAAAGCTATCCTGTGGTGGGGTGTAACTGGCTGTTGGCATAAATAACTTTTTATAATTTTAATAAGAAAAGAGAAAAGAAAAATAGACTGTAAGAAGGGAATTCTTCATGTAAATGGCATCTGCATGGCCATCCAATGTTCTCAGTCACTATAACTCAAGTGGAAAATGTTTATTGATAAGCCAGTGTGCCCCTTGCTAAAGTTCTATGCAAGGCATTTCTTCTTGATGTTAAAACATAGAAACAGCCTAATTTTCCCTATATGAGAAATCCAAGGAAAAACCCAGAAACATTGTTTCTGTCAGGCAGCTATCAACCACCTTTGCTTCTTTGTCTGGCATTCTTAAAATATGTTTAAACATTACTACACTGTTTTAAAAGATAGCGAAAGGAGGGTAGGATCAGGCTGTTCAATAACATCTCAGATGGTTCTCATTCTTTAAAACCAATATAGCTGAATTTTGCCCATTAGAAAGCTGTGCAATCAACTTACGGACAAGCTGCAAAAACATAATTTATTGTACATGTCTTATCATATATAGTACAAAAATATTTATCACTGTAGTTAAAAATTATGTAGTTCTAGTTCCCAGACAAAAGACAACTATAATTCCTTCTTTTATTACTTCATTGTTTCTTCTTTAATTAACATTTGAATAAGCTCAGAAGTGGATGGAATTTCAAGTCTAACCCCTGCCAAATCTTCAAAACCCCTGGACATTTGTAACTATCTCATTCTGTTACACAAAGCTTCAAACTGATAGTACTGGAAATTAAATTGACCAATTTATTCATCACTGTAGCAGGGCTTAAACCTCAGCAACATGATTGCCATCATGTCAGTGCTGTCAATGACCTGAGTCTTGAGTTTCAGAGATTGCCCCAGTAACACTCGATAATAAGTGGCAAAACATTAATACTTCCTTTGGTACTCATTATAAAAACATTAATTGGGGTGAAAGGTAATCCACTTCATATGCTAAGTCATGGATCTTCTCTAAGGGTGGACAAGGGGGATTGGAAGAATAAGTATGTCATCGTGATTTGTTGCCACAAAATTTCCTTGAAGTTTGAATGCCTACTAGAGGGCATCACAACAAGGAAAAACATTCTTTTGATTTAAATTGTCCAGGTCTGGCCTGAAAGGTCACCATCAAAATGAAAACACAACACTGAAATGGGATGAGCTCCGAAGAAATGTCAGTACAATTTATGCAGCCCACTTTTTCCATTATCCTGTCTTGAATAGTTTAATTTTATTTATTTTAGGGAATCACTCCATGGCTCGCACACTGCAACTAGTTAAAATTCACAGTTCTTTTACCACTCCATCCCTATTGTCTCTCCCTTTGAAGTACTGCTTTCATAGGAAAAATAAAAAAAAGCCAAAAAAAAAACCCCACACCAATTTTGTGCAGTTTGACTCCTGTTGCAGAAAAGCATTAAACTCACAGCCAGGAAGCTGTTTTCCACCTTCTCAAGTGCTGTCACTCTACCCCTTTAAGCTCTGTTTTATCAGTTGCATAGAAATTTTTTTCTTCATTTCAAAGAGCACATTAAACTCTCATTAACAGAAAGGAGAATTAAGCATGCACAGTTAGAAAATGAATAAAAAAAAATCTGCACTAAGTAAAGAAACAGGATTCCCCTGACAAATGTGTATTCACAAAGAAATATCACTGCAGGTAACAAATAAACTCCCTTGGCTAAGTCAGATATCATTTCCAAGGTTTTCTCAAAGCAGGCGCTCTCTTGGAGACATTTCAGCAGGAAAGAATGGGTTCTGCTCAGCCTGGGTTTATCTTGAAATTTTGGACTTTCATGTTCACAGAACAATAATGTTTGAAAAAACAAAAATTTAAATTAAATCCCATGCCTCGTAAGGAGGCATCTCAGGGGCCAGCTACTGGCAGGGCTGGAGAGAATGCTGCTGCCAAATGGAAAATGTGATCTGGCAAGTGGACCTGAAATCTTAGATTTTGAGCTTGGCAGACCCGAAAAGTCTTGGCATTTGGTTACAAGTCCTGGAATGCGAAGCTTGCAAACAAAGTTTTTCCCCATAAGACTATAAAAAGCACCTTTAATATGTATAAAGCAAACTTCCATCTACCCTTCTTATAAACAGCCCTGGTGTGTTTTGCTCAGTATGAAGTAGCCTTTAGAAATCATTGATTTTGCCTAGATATCCTATATTCGTTTGTCTTGCTTTGTCTCATATGGGCCCCTGTGACTTTTTGACCTTCCCATAAATTTCAGCATCATTCAGAAGGTCAAACAGTCAGGGAAAGCAAAAATGGATTAAAAAAAGAAAGAGCTGCATTGGATGGAGAATTATCATTATAAGCTTATTAGATATTTCAAACGCTGCAGACTTTAATGGCAACAAGCTTTTTAAAGATCGGGGTCTGCTTTTACTGGTATAGAGGGATACTGTTATTTTTTCCATCTGATTTTTAATATCACTAATCCAAAGAGTTACTGAAGTCTTCCTGCAAAGACGATGCAGTTAGATGAACTATGTAAATTAATTTTAATTAATTTAAAATATTATTTTTAAAATTGAAAATATTGTTTTAAAAAGTTTCCTAGTGTTCCCCTGTACCCTTGATGACAGGAAAGAGTCACAACATTGCTTGCCTCTCTCTGTTCATCTTGGCCAGAATCCTCTGCATTTTCTGNCGGCCCCTTCACAGGGAAGAGAGGGAACAGGCAGTACTGGCAAAGCACAGCTTGAAAGTAAATAAAGACATGGTTGCAGTCTGTTTAACGGCAACATATTCTCACTATTAATATTGTTATTGTCATCTTTACCAGTATTATAGCTGGAGCCTAAGCATCTAAGAGACACAACTGCTTTCATAAGTCACATCTCTCCTGCAATTTGCTTCCATGCCGTTAGTGAGTAATTTATCTTGTTAATATCTTGTTCTGCTATTGAGAAGTAGGAGTCAGAAACCACAGAAAAGAAGCCCAAGACATAAGGTGCAAAGGAATTTTAAAAATTGCTCTGTAGCCGAGCCAACCCACCTTGGACCTCGCATGTGCAGAAAGTCTCCAGCCCATGAATCATCTATACAGTGTGTTGTGGTCCACTGTGCAAGCTGTAGAGGAACACATGCCAAAAGCTGATCTCCAAAGCCTCAGACAGCTTAGTCGGTATAAATTATCTCTTAGGATGAATTATTCTGTCTTGATTTGCGAATTTGACACTCTCTCCATTTGTAAGTTGTTTCCTTCCTCCTTTGCATGTGCTAGCATAGTACTGGAATACATTTAAAATCACAAGAGATCCATTCCCATTAGTCTGGAAGGTTATTTCATGTTAAGTTTTCCTTTGTTTCTACGTATTCTTTTGCCCAGATTTTTTCCCCTCATATATCCTGAAAAAGGAAGAGAAAATGGCATAAGCACTGTATAGTGTTTCAGCCTTTCTTTCTTTTTGACTCTTACCATTACAAGACCACAATATTACCATTTATTCTTCTCATTCACTTGAGATTACATTTTTTAAAACTTCTCTTCTGATTTACTAGATAAAACATACATGCCTTCCAATCAAAACTGTTTATTGTCAGTGAGTTTTAGAGGTGAAACCCACAGATATACAGTTTTTAATAAAACAGAAATGAAATTTGACATCACACACCCCCAGTTCAGCAAGCAGAGAAGCCTTGCTCTGATGCCTGCTCGAAGCATGCTGCTGAAACTGTGTTATGAGCAATGGCTGGGATAGCTTCTCTAAGTCTGCCTCTGCAGTGCACACAGGAGAACACGGCAACCTTCTCACACAAGTCTCCCAAGGATTCACAGGTGATTTAGGATTCAAATCCTTTTCTCCATCTCTCTCCTGAGGATTTGCCTTTCATGAGAGAAATCTCCTGCTGGTGCAGAACTACTGTACTGGAACTCACACTGTACCCCTCCTGGCTACTGGGCCGGAGGGGGTGCTCTCCAAGATCATAAACTGATGTCTCCAAGGAGGATTTCACTCACTGGCTCACAGGCACTAATTTAAAGGAGTGCCTAGCTACAGTATGATATATCAGCAAAGATTACTGAAAAAATGGAGGGCTTTTAAAAGAAGACATATTCCAGAAATTATCTGTATTACAACCTCCTCCAAAGTCCTGTTACACTTGACAGATGTTCAGCCAGGCTGCAGGTAAATTGCGGAGTTGGCCAAAGGCACTGAACTTCAGGGTCTGTTGAAATTCTGAGTTCGTTTCCATGAGAAAAAAAAAATACTGTTTCATTTTCATTTATTTATGAAGCAATGACTTGCCACCATAATACCAAAAGAAAGTATAATTGCCAGACTAATGAACATCAGGGATAAATGGCCTCCCCATTTAACAGTTAGTCTCTGCTGCTCTTTAGCCAAACTTGGTTCCTGAAAATGTATGCCCTCCTGAGATTCTCTGAAAGCTGACATCACGGTGATGGAGACAGCAAAGTGAGCATAAAAAATAACTGTACAGGTTGGTGTTAAATTACCCAGTTAGTCAGACAGACTGGAGACAGTATGACTTTTTGGGAAAAAAAATCACAAGTGCCGCAAGACAACTTACTGACACAAAAATAGATAAAGGTACCACAAGATGATAACTTGGCACTATCACATTTTATTCTTCAGAATATCTGAACACCCTAAAATATCTAAAACACCCTGAAGCCAACATCCAGAAATGGAAGAGTTTGACAAAGAATTAAGTTGCTCTCTGCTTTAGCACATATAGGATCTTGTACACGGCCAACATGAAAGTCAGCTGCTGCAGCAGACCTTTGATGCTGCCTGTGCCCTCCAGTGCAGACACATCCATGTGCAAAGGCAGTTGCTCTTGACAGACAGTCGTTCTGGACTTGCATGCATAAGTTCAGAGGCAGAAGCCATAAAACTTTGTAAACTGCTTCACAAGTTCACACAGCAGAAGCTATCTGGTGGATCTGGCCATTGTTTAAGCCTCTCTGAAAACAGATGGAAACATGATGTCTTCTCACAAGTTTCGTTCCCACATTACTGCCACAGATGGTGCTCTCACATCTTTGGCGAATAGATCTTCTTTCTTACATAAGCAATAACAGGATGCAAACTATTCCACATTACTGCTGATATAACGGATCTCAAGCAATTACTGCTGAGACATTGCAATGTTCTACCGTTTTTTGCTCTCTGCCCCTCCCAGAACATATTCTGTTTCTCCATTTAATCCTCTTCCACTCAAAACCAACAACAGGCAGGGACACACACTGAAATATCAAATCAGCTGTTTATCCATATTTCCTTCTCAAACAGTTCATATGCCCATACTGAGTGATTCTGTGAATGTCAGTGTTCACTGAAAATTGAGGAAACATTTTTTTCAAATTATTTGATAAAATATTGTACTATTCCCTGTGTCTTTTGTCTTTTCTTTTTTTCCCCCCACTAAGAACAAGTAACTTGATAATTATATTTCAACCTCCTGAGAGCTCATTTCCCAAACGGATGTAAATAATAAATCAAGTACCAATGGGAGACGACTTGGTTCTCAAAACAGGCCTCTACATTTCAGTATCCAGTATGTCACACAGTGTTTGCACTGTCGTTGCTGTACAGTTGCACCTCTTAAACAGTGATTTCACTGTTACTTTCTGCTCATGAATATAGGAAAAATCAGCCCCTGTTTACACAAAAAAGAATTTTAAAACCACCAAGAAGAAAAAAACTGCTTCCTAGTCATTGTTTATATCCACCATCAGTTTGCTAAGGAAGCATAAACTTCAGCAAGCTCTAAAAATTGAACTGCCTTATTATCACAATAAATAAATCAAAAACTCATGCATGCAGTCAGTTGTGCCTGTTGATCACCATCTGGAAAACTTGAAGTCCAGTCCAGACAAAGCCCTCTGGCCTCTAGGTGAAGTGCAGACTATTAGTTATCATCTATGCTTTCCACACCCAGCTGCTGCTAGAGCAGGTTGACTGCATTTTTAACACACAGTACTTTTCCTTGGTCTCCTTGCAGCCCTCCCGTGAGCCCCAGAGGGTGCATGCCAAAAGTATACTATGGTTTTGGGGTTTACTTCTTCAGGTTAAAATGTCTGAAATGATGGGATGGCTACATTATGGTTTTCCAGAACAGAGGTTTAATAGTGCGGTGAGTATGCTACACACGTCAAAGTGTGCCGTGAGGGAGAGCAAAGAGGTCTGAGCACAACAGACCTTCTGGGATGGTGCTGGAAGTCTACAGAGTAGTGAAATCCAAAGCCTCTTTAGTCTCACCCATGTTGCCCGCAAGGCAAAATATTCTCAAACCCCCATGTGAATATGGCCAAAAACAGTTGGTTTACTTCAGAGAGTACCCTGGGTGGAAATGTCTCTGAAAGACCAGGAAAGCTGGGCCCTGGAGCATCCTGGGGAGTTATTTTTTACTCTTCTGGGAGCTTTGAAATCAAACGGGGGAGAAGAAATTTTAGAAGATTCTACTTATTCTGGCCTTGTGACTCACAAGAGTATCACTACTAGAAAAATTTATGTTATAACCTACAATAAATACGTTATTCGCTTATAATTATATGGATGCAGCACCTTTGCTAAGTTCCATTGTACAAAGAATAAATAAAATAAATAAAATAATCTAGAACTCTATAAACTTCTGTTGCCTGAGAATATTATATACTTAATGACATAATTTTAGCTAGTTTCTTCAGGTCTTTCCAGTGTGCCTTTTCTAAATCATGAAGAGGGATTTTTTGATTGAATTTCTCCTTAGACATGGTCCTTTGTTGGCTTTTGTGGCTGATGCCAACTTTCTTTAGGGCCTGATCAAACTCCTACTGAAGTTAAAGACTCTTAGTAACATCAGTAGGATGAATTGAGATCATGTAAGTGTTGAGGATAAAATTTAACTCCAGAGTAAAAAAGTAACTCCACTGTGCATATACCTGTGAAGACAGAATTTTCTGCAAACTTCTGAAAACCAAAGATATATGTCAGATACTCACATAATATAATTAAAATGATACAGTAAGCGAATATGTACTTCTAAAAATTGACTCTACTGTTGCTAGATAGACAGGTAATTCAATAGATACATTGAATTCCCGTGGCTTAAGAAGCGTTTTGTACTTCAGATCAAAGATCAATAGAAAAATCTGATTGTATTGCAGTCAAGATTAAAAGAAGCCTACCCACTTCAACAGGTCCCCTCTCTACCCTCATCTGCACAGAAATCTTAATGGGTTTTGTACGGAAAGTTTAACAGGAAAGTCTGAAAACTTCTTCAATTCATACCTGTGCTGGCATGCAGGTCTGAGGTGATAGAAGGAACAGATAAATCTTTTGGGGCAGAAAACTCTCCAGCAGCCGAGGACTGTCTTAAGCTAAAGGGCAGTCTTGAGAAAGACTCAACACAACACTTTACACTGACAGAGACTTGAGATATGTGCAAGAAGCTGGAAAAGATTTTTAGCCAAATTAAACATGCTACTCCATGTCCTAACTATTTGAGTACAAAAAAAAAAAGAAGGGTTTGTCTATATCTTAGAAATTTAAATGCATGAAAACAGAGAAGACATTCTCCATTCCTAAAGCGTCAGCCATTTGTTGCTGACCAGTTGTTAAAATTACATTTTAGATAACCTTCTAGATAAAAAAGAGACCGATTTTGTAAAATCTTTTTAACTGTTCAATTTTAATATATCTTGAGACAGACAGAAGTTTCTTCATTTGCATTTTCAGAATTAGATCATTTTGCAAAACATAAAAAAGAATGTGAAATGTAAAAGAATAATGAAATGACAGAAAGTCATCAGAAAAAGCATATTCAGGTAAAGCAAGAATAACACGGAGACCTCTTGCCCTACGATAAGGAATCAAGCCAAAAGATTTCAGATGCATATTAATATTTGTGAGCGTAACCCAAGTGGAGGTTCTTTGTTCATTCTGCTGCTGCAGAAGAGCGTAACTTGGCTGAGAGAAGGAAAATGACAGGCTATTGCAATAAGTTAAAACATTGTTGTGTAACAACCTGTCCGTATTCAGCATACATACTCCCAACAACTCAGTCATCATGCTAACAAATGCGGTCTGCCATGCTGTAAGAGTCTGTTTAGAATAAGACAGAGGCATTTCATTCAAATGCATCACTGCCTCTATGAGAAATGCAACATGCCTAAACTTGCACCTGTAAGCTTACACTGAGTTGCCAGAATAATTTTATCAGTACTTACATCAATACACTAGCATATATTGGGGAATGCTCAAGAGAAACCTTGGGGCTTGCCTCTTGAGAAGACAACCAGGAGAAAAGGAACCATAGAGACCAGTATGTTAAATTCAAGGAAGGCAAACTCCAGCAGTGCTATCACCAGGTAGACAATCAATTTCATGAGAGAAACTTGTTCAAGTGAATAATTTTGGTTTAGATCTCATTCTGGACATAATAGCTGTCTAGCATCATGCGCTACTCTTGCCAAAATCAGATTGTAAGAGTATTTATTTGAGAAATGTGCTTAACACTAAGATAAGTTTAAGCACTGTCCTGAATCAGGGTGAAAAATAACCTATCTCTTCTTTTGTGCATCTTTAGCAGTTTTTCACTATTCTCTTCTGTTGCTGTTATTATTTTCATTTATAATTGTGCAGCACTGTATCATCTAATATTACTAATAGCTGTGTTCCAGTGACAAAAACTTTACTTAGAAAATGCGGTATGCCTGTTGTCTTCATAAGATTTCAGGCTCAAAATATATTTTGAAAAGCTCCAAGCAGGGGTTCAGCCTTTACTAGTACACTGGTGGGCTGAATTCACAGAGGACAAAAATAACCCAGCCAGATTCCAGAGCCTCCAGCGTCTTCAGTGATTGAGCTAAACAGTGTGATATGGAGAAATAAACAGTGAGGGAAAGAGAGAAACTTTTCACAGTAAGATATATTCCCCATTATTCTAAACACTTCTGGTAAGAGATATTTGCTCTATTAAATATGTTACAATCCATCTATCTTTCCACATAACATTGTCACAGAACTTAAAGAGTTCTGTTATCTCCAATTTATACATGAAACAAGAAACACAGAGGGTCTAAGTGACCTCAAGTTATGCGGAAAATCTGTGCAATGTGTAGGAACTGAATCTCTCCAGTCCCAGTCAAAGCCTTTAGCCATGAGATGCTCTTTCTCCAGCTGGTAGCAGGGTTATCAAACACAGCCAGTACCCATTGGCCATGTCTCCGTTAGCAAATGAAATGAGAGATAGACTGCTCCTTGTGTAGACACAGCACAGTTCCGATCTGCACCGCCAAGTTCTTGTACCCAAAATAGGGAATTCATGTTCAAGCTGTTTGCCAAGAGCGCTAACTCGCAGCCCATATACAGTCCAGTGTTGCTTGGGAGAACACTCCTTAGCACCAGCCAAACTTCTGACAAAACCTGTGCTAACAATGTAACAGCATATACGATTCCAAACCAGAGTCTGAGGCTATTCCCTGACCATCTCTGGCCTGCTCGTACAGATGTAGCCTTGTTTTCCAGATATCAGCTGCTTGGAAGCTTTGTCTGTTGAGAACGCATAGCGTTTGAAGAGGCCCTGCCAACAAAGCTGGACGGCAAGCATTTCCTTTTGCTTTCCAAAGGTTTCTGTTACTGTGAATTCTCAGTATTACCATGGTCTGCATCAAACCTTTACCCAGTCGTAACGCTTGGAAAATGAGATACATCTTGAAGTTTCAGATGCAACTTCAGGAGCAAGATATAACACTAAAACTCCATTCTAGTCTTTTCTGCCTGCAGCTGGAAAGTTTGGAGCCACAAAAATCAATGTCCTATTGTTCAGAGATTTCTTTTTACATGTTCTTTGTGCACTGGAGGGAGAATATTCACTTGCTCTCTTGTTTGAAATGCATTATTTGGTTATTATTCATTTACTAGCCTAAGACAAAGCTAAAGTATGACATTAGTGTTCTAAAGTGCTATTGATTACTAGTACAGAATGAAAATATATAATTGATGAAAACATCAGGATCCTACGGGGACTTACAGTTCAAAAGGTTAAAAAGGAAATGCTGATCTCTTGAAACAAATTGATCTACATGCAGCCAAGCTGAGCTGAGTCTCCAAACAAGCTGGGAGAGACAAGACAGAGCAGCTTGTTTGTTTTTCATCTGTAGTAAAAATACAACGGCTGTAATTTGAAAAGAGCAAGTGCCACATTTGTGTAAAGTCTTCTGTTTGTTCTTCAGTTCATTGCTAGCGATACAGCTTTCTGTTTTGCAAATAAACTGTTTCATGTCAGTTCCTCAGTCCCAGGACTGCTGGGGCTATGGCAAGCCTGGAAGCTGTATTCCGGTCATACTGGAGGAAAGTGCCATATTTTGCTGCTGGGTATGCCCTGTTACCACATGGTAAGTGGTGTTAGCAAACCTCAGAGGCAGAGATGCATGTCCATCGGTTCACCTAGAAGGATTGCTACAAAGAGGGTTCAGGCAAAGAAGAGTGTTGGGGATGGGGAGAAATCAGGAAATACTTTCCTCTCTTGTAAGGAGATAGACACCTGGCAGCTACCAGGTGGTGCTGCTCATTGCCAGGGGATGTACACATTCAAATCATGTCCCGCCTTTCCCAAGAACTCTGCAGTCTGCCTCAGGAGCAAAACACTCCAACCACTCAAGGCTAGATTAAATCATCCCACCCTTTACTACTGAGTGTCTCCAAAATTAGTAACTTCCCTTCTTCTCTTCTGAGATTGTGATACCAACTGGTTTACATAGGAAAATTAGGGATGCTCTGCTGACTTCTCAGGCTTTACCCGCAACCAAGAGCCACAGATGAATAGGGTCTGCTTTCTCTTATCAACCAGAAGTAACTGGACAAGGGTAAGAGAAGGATGAAAGCCATCATGTGAAGGTAGTAGTTTAGTCTCTCGCTAAAGCAAAGATGGTGTGTGGTGGAAGGTTGTCGCAGCTGATTCTGTGGTCCATTGCTAAAACGGTTGTCAGTATGTTTGACCTTCTCTTAATACTAAACATTCAGTCACTGAAGGAGAACCTGCTCTTCAAAGGGAATTCCTTCCTCCTCATTCCAGGGAAAGATGAGTGCAAAAATAAATTTTCATCCNAAGGATTGCTACAAAGAGGGTTCAGGCAAAGAAGAGTGTTGGGGATGGGGAGAAATCAGGAAATACTTTCCTCTCTTGTAAGGAGATAGACACCTGGCAGCTACCAGGTGGTGCTGCTCATTGCCAGGGGATGTACACATTCAAATCATGTCCCGCCTTTCCCAAGAACTCTGCAGTCTGCCTCAGGAGCAAAACACTCCAACCACTCAAGGCTAGATTAAATCATCCCTCCCTTTACTACTGAGTGTCTCCAAAATCAGTAACTTCCCTTCTTCTGAGATTGTGATACCAGCTGGTTTACATAGGAAAATTAGGGATGCTCTGCTGACTTCTCAGGCTTTACCCGCAACCAAGAGCCACAGATGAATAGGGTCTGCTTTCTCTTATCAACCAGAAGTAACTGGACAAGGGCAAGAGAAGGATGAAAGCCATCATGTGAAGGTAGTAGTTTAGTCTCTCGCTAAAGCAAAGATGGTGTGTGGTGGAAGGTTGTCGCAGCTGATTCTGTGGTCCATTGCTAAAACGGTTGTCAGTATGTTTGACCTTCTCTTAATACTAAACATTCAGTCACTGAAGGAGAACCTGCTCTTCAAAGGGAATTCCTTCCTCCTCATTCCAGGGAAAGATGAGTGCAAAAATAAATTTTCATCCCTTTCCCTTCAGCTGTCTCAGCAAAGGGCATGCCTAGCATCTGTCATTGAATCAATGAAACACAACAAAGTGCACAGAAGAATGTATTTGTCTGTATTTGTTTCCCTCTGGAAAGTGAGAATATAAGAATGTCTGTGTCAGGAAAGACGAAAGGTCCGTCTATCTTAGAATGTTCTCTGATGTGGCCAGTACCAAAAGTATTCAAAATATATTACGATAAACAGGAGGTAGCAGTTCCCCGTAGCTTTCTTCAGTCTGAGCCACAGAATTTCTTAAACTCAAGGTCATTTCTTTGTGTTCCATAATCCAGAATAGATGTTTCATCCAGAAATTTTTCTATTATGTACTTTACAACCATCTAACTTTTCTCACCCATAATCCCCTTGGAAAAGGGTCCTGCAGTTTAATTGTATATTAGGTAAAAAACTAAGTCTACGGCAATTATATAGTGAGACACTCAGTAATTGCTCCCTATTCACAACTGCATTGCTTGCCATCACATCCCCATTCAGACACCTCTGGTTCAAGATGAAGAGTGTTAGTCTATTCAACCTCTCCATGCACAGAAAGTATTACATACCTTTGATCATTTCCATAGCCCTTCTTTGGGTTTGCTACACGCTTTTTGAGATGGGTTGATCAGAACTAAATACAATAGCAGAAAGGAACTCAACATGAATTCACACAGGGGCATAATCATATGAGATATTCTGAAGCTTCCTAGAGTTGGAAAATCAGCATCCCGAGAGCCTAGTGAGCTATTTATGTTCCCAACACAACATAATGGAGCAACATGAGCTCCAGTTCTGCAGAGCAAAAATGGAAGCCTGGTGAACCAAATGTACCGATCAATAACTAACCACTTATTTCATCAGCAGTGTATTTGTTTAAACAGGGAGAGTTATGTGCCTAAAGACGTTGGTGAATTTAAACCTGAGAGATGAATTTGCTCGAGGTCAGAGAGGCAGCCTGTGGTGGATGAGGGAATTGAAAGCAGGTCTCCCATATCTCACATTAGCACCATAATCACTCACCTTCTCTCATCCTGTGTGCCCGTTACTGACATTTAACATTCTTTATCCATTATATTTATCTGTCATCTCTGAAATCCTTATGTGTTCCTAGGCAGAATATAACAAAACCTTCACACTTTTAAAATCAAAAGGCTATGTAATGAAAAGTGCTTAAATATTCCTAAACTGAGATTTGGGTTAGAGGAATGCATAGATTATGAACTGCCTGCATATTCATTTCACTGCATTCCTCACGACTTTGGAAAAAGGGGGAAAAAGACATAATGTTTACTAGCTCTAACACTGTTGCTCTTGCCAGCTGAAAGCACTTAAATTCTCTTCCTACAGCTGCCCCTGCTGCAGACTTCTGAAACAAAGAAAACTGAAATGAAAGAGCAAAGAGCATAACGGCTACCAAGTTGCTGCTTTAAAGTTTAGCTCTGTATTTAAAGGTTGTAAGGTTTGAAAATGTGCCATTAAAATATACCACAGGCATCTACTTGAGTAGAGTTCAGCTTGCACACTCTCCCTTCTACTGACAGCAACGATCCAGAGTCAGGTTTTTTCAATCAGGTTAGGAATTCACTGTTCAATTTATCAGGTTTGCTTTTGGCCTGAAAGAGGGCATATAAATTAAAAGCATACCCCAATAAGACACAAGCTTTGATGTCTAATAGGGTTCTGTGAATTCATTATTTTAATATTTTAGATTTATAATCAGAAGGCTAACCATTTTGCTCCAGTCTACGCAATACGTTTTTCATGGTCCCTTTCCCAGCTCTCTCTGACAAATGTTGTACTCAGATCACATTCATTAATACTGGGGATGTTTTTCAAGCCCTAGGGTACTAAGATCAGGGATGATTTGAAACACCAACTTTCCTAGGTATTAAAAATACAGTTCAAAAGAAGTTGAGGGACCTTTGCATCACTTGAAATATTTATCTTTAATAGTGTATCAGCATAAATCTGCTGAAAAAATTACTTTGAAGGGTGCATAATATCTAGCAATAGAGAAATGATAAAAAGAGGATGAAGGGAAAGAACTAGTTTGGGGGAAACTCCTCAAGATGAGACTTCATACAGGACATTCAAAGGTTCACTTTTTGGAAGAAAATTGCTGTCACAACTTAAAAGTTGTTCATCCTCTACTGTCTACTGGTATAGCACAGCACTTAAGCATCACAACATTCCCTTCTGAGCAAAGCAATGAAAAAAACCCCTCAGATTTTTCTAATCCTAAAAAGCTGGTCCTCCTTTTGACCAGCCAGTCTACATGGGCAGGACAAGAAAAACAGTACTGCTTTTCCACTCCCTTGACATGAAACAGTCAGAAAACTAGCTTAGTTGGTAGTTAATATGAGTTTACACTTGTTTTGCTTTGCTGAAGCAATAAAAATCAGTGGGATGATATCAGTATGCGCAATTCAAGACAATCATCAGATATACCAGAGTCAGAGCCGGTCCCTAATAAAGTATGGAAATTTCACATTAGTTCTTTCACGTTAAATCCATCAACTGTAGCAAGGTCAGCAGTCACGGGACAGCCATCTTTCCAATTGCTCTGTAGTATTTTGGAATGAATTAATTAGACACGGAATTGCAGAATCAATCTTCAATTCAAATTTTTTTGGAGTATTTGCTTCACAAATAATACTTTTCGTGCTTCACTTTGTTTTTTGGAGAAGACCTAACACGCAGAATTTTCCCTTCTGGTATTTGCACTGTATAGTAGCTGATCAGTGACTGAAAGCCATTCCATATATGTGGTGCTATACATCTTCCTGAACCTCCTTTGTTCGTATTACTATGAGCAAAGGTACCCCTACTTCGCTTTAGATTTGCACTGCATCACTTAGGATTATCCTTAATTAGAGAGAAGAAAATTCAGATGAAATGTTTTTTCTGTATTATGGTTATTTTTCCTTCTGGCATCTGTCATATAGGGGGAACAGAAAGAGTAAAGCAGGTCTGAGACCAAATCACTGATGACTTTAGAAAGTTAAACACTACCAACAAGATCCTTCACTGAAGGACCTATCACATTATACCATCAGTTTCTGGTGGACTCATTGCCTTTGTGATACTCCGATCAAGAGATCCAAATTCATTGCAGGTAATTGATATTTGGAACTATGCACGTCCCCGTTTTCCAAGGTCATGGCTTATGTACACATATTTTGTCAGTTTTTGAATGCGCATTTTCATGTGAACAATGTTAATGAGGTGAAAAAGTTCCAGCTGAAGTCACAGAATTACAGAATAGCTTGAATTTGAAGAGACCTTTAAAGATCACCCAGTCCAAACTCCTTGACATGGGCAAGGACACCTTTTAGTAGTTCAGGTTGCTCAAAGCTTTGTCCAACCTCACCTTGAACACTTTCAGGGAGGGGATGTCCACAACTACTCTGGGAAATCTGTTTCAGTGAGCCACGCTCACTAAAATTTTCTTCCTTATGTCCAGTTTAAATCTACCCTCTTTCAGTTTTAAACCATTATTCATTGTCATGTCACTACAGGCCCTCATAAAAAGTTTCTCTCCTTCTTCCTGGTAAGTCCCATTAAGTATTGAAAGTCTCCCCAACAAGGTGCCTCCAGAGCCTTCTCTTCTCCATGCAGGACAACCTCAACTGACTTGGTCTGTCTTCAAACCAGAGGTTCCAAACCTCTGATCATTTTCATAGCCCTCATCTGGGTCTGCTTTAATAGGTCCATGTCTTTCTTTAAATATGTTTTTTTAGATATTTTTTTAAAATTACCTGGTTTTGGAAGAACAGAATTTCCACACCTATCTTGCTGGAATTATTGAAAGCAGTAAGAGTAACAGTATTAGAGAGGATTAAAGCCCTAACTGCAGCCTAGTCTACTGCAGTGTAGCAATACACCAATAAATAGTGCTCCTACAGGTGCTAGTACACTGCCTGGTTCTGATTAACTAATGCTAATTGATTTTGCATTTTTAGCAAAGAATGTATTTAAAGAGAAGATATTTAATGCCATAGGTACTCAGAGGATGCCATTAAAGGCATCCATATTCTTCTCTCTAGGCAGCTTATTTTTAATTGTTGGAAATTATTCCCTGGAGGCTGCCTTCAAGGGTCAAACAGGAGGGAAGACAAACCATAAGGGTTTATACCCTTTCTCTAAAAAATTAACTAGACAGTTGGGCAAAATGACACTCAAAGAGAAAGAGGCATACTTAAGAAAGGTAACACACTTATAAGGAAATCATTATTTTCATTTGCATTAACAGAAGTCAAAATCTGAGTGCTCTTAAGGAGCAATTCTTTGATGGCTTTGAACTCAGTTAGGAGAAAGATAAGCAACAATGGAAATTTTAAATCACACTCCCCAAGAAATCAACAATATATCACCCAAGGCCAGGTCATACTCACATAAAGTTTTAAAGAAATTCAGCTGTGAAACTGGAAAACAAAGTACAGAAGTATGCCCCCTTCTGCTCACTGAAAGTTCTATTACTTTCCAGCAGAGTGACAAAAGACAAATATCAGACCAAGCTTTGTAAGGGGCCACAGAGGCAATTTTGGAAATTACAGACTAATGAGTCTGATTAACACACCAGAAAATTCATTTGCCTCCTAATTAGCATAAAATATAATAGAAGCTAGAACAGGTGAGCATATGAATAACTGCAACATGCTGGGGCAGAATCAACATCATTTATATAATTCAAGAGAAAGAGATTTAAAGGACATAGTGAGAAAACAGTGTTTCAGTAGGTATAATGCAGCATGCATTCAAAATAAAAGCAACCCCAAACACAGGCTTTAAATGAGGTCCTTCAGCAGCAGTTATGAAGATAAATTACAGTGGCACCATATAAGAGAGAAGACCTTTCAGGGATTAATAATAGTTTGGAAGACAGGAAACAACAGTTTGGAACAAATTATTCCTTCTCAGAAGGTGGGGAATCTGCCAGCACAAGTACCTCAAAAATCAATGCTGGGACCAATGAGGTTCAATAAACTAATGAACAAAAGTAAAAGAATAGTGAGGTCTGACCAACTCCGGGTCATTGGCCTTCTTGGCTGCCCATGGTAAACGCAAGAGTAATAAACCTGGGACAGGAAGTAGAGGGTCTCGAAGCAGATGGCAAGCAGCTTATAAGTAATGAAAACAGAGGATGTAGGGGAAAGAGGCAAAGCAAGAGAAAAGAGTGAACAGGGCTGGAAGTGTTACCAGTCTGTCCCCTGTCTCAAGAATGGGTTGTTTCTAATACATCAGATCATTCTTGACAGATGTGGTGGGAAAGCCTCCAAAGACATGGCTTCTATGGCATTAGGAAAGCACACTGTTCAGGTGATCCAGACCCCCTCCTGTCAGGAACTTAAACCTAACATTAACCTGTCTTTCTGCAGTTCCTACTACTGACCACACCATGAATGCAGAGAACAGGTTGCTCCCTCAAAGCAGGCTTTCACATCTTACAAGTTTATTGTCATAACCCCACATTTATCATGCAATGATGTACTCTAGACAAGTTCATACTCATAGTTCTCCAGCGTGCCCTTACCAAGGCTAAGCAGAGCAAAAAGTTTATGTCACATGACTTGCAAACTTCCTTTAGCTTATACTTCTCACTATAAAGTTTGTCCTTGTGTAACAGCAAGACATTGTTGACTCATGTTCAGGTTGTTATCACTATATTCACAGACTCTTTCCTGAAGGACTGTTGCTTAATCAGTTGTTTCCCATCCCATATTTGTGTAGGTGATTATCACTGCCTAACTGAATATCCCTATTGATTTACAGGTTTTTATTAGAAACTATTTCATCATTTCACTGAGATAATTTTGGATTCCAACTTTGTCCTCCAGAGGATTTGCAGTGCCTCCCAGCTTCATGATAACACCAAGTTCAGAACATTGCTAAAGTTCAGAATAAACACTGACCAGAAAGGGTCCAAAGAATTCTGGCTAGGACTTTTAAAAATAGGTGTTTTCTCGCTAATCTTCTTCCTACCCTTCCTTCATAGATGCTACCGCTTTTCTGGTGGTTCCAGTTCAAGCCACTTTCCAGTTTCCCATGTCTCAAACAGTAATTTTGTATCTGTTAATTACTTCTTCCATTGCTTTCACCATTTTTCTAAATCAAAAGTTTGCCACTTACAATCGTGACAAACTTTAGATCAGCAATTGCTTGCAATTACAGTAGGAGACAACTCACACACAGAGGCAAATTTAACGGGGTAGTAAGCATGATTTCCAGGGACATCATGACCCAGAAGTCTCTTGGAATGCTCCTAAAGTGTTAAAAAGAATATGAAAAAGGATACTCCAGAAAACACCTTCTTCCCTGACCCTTTACACAATTCCCCACATGCAACTCTCAAACACCTCTCCTGGGATACAAAGGAAGGTCCCCTCAAGATATCAACAATTAATTACTAGTTAAGGGCTATAAAATTAATGATATAATAAGTGGTGAATTTTCATATTTCAGTAACCAGTGATGGTTTACTGTGCTAAAGCTGATACTCCTCAGCACATTCATGAATGGGTTGTTCAAGTTTTCTGATTATTCAAAATCACTCACTTGTGAACTGACTGTGAAGAGCTGCAGGAGATACCTGTTCCAAAGTGAAGAGGTAATAACACACCAAATGAAATCCCCTGTCAGAAAATACAAAGCAAAGAACAAGAGAGGGAAATAACTACACAATGTAGACACACCAGTGCATTCCAAATTAACTATTATCACTTACGAAGAGGTCTTGCAATCATCTCAACAAAGCATCATCTTCATGCTCAGCAGCAGATTTAAAAATGGAAAGGACCACTGGGGACCAACAGGAGAGGGAAAATGAAAAAACAGGCAGCATCATTACATAACTCTGTTACCTTGTGTATACTCTACTGTACCTCATCCCCCCAAAATTAGGGACAATTATTTGCGATGTCTTATAACCCAGCAACTAGGGACATCTTATCAAAAAGAAGGTTTAAAGCATCTGAAAATTAAGAACTGTCTACATAGGTTCCATAATCAAACTCAAAATTTGTTATGGAACAAACTCCACCATTCATAGAAGAAATCTCCATCAAAATTATTAGATGCAACAAAACAAAGCAACCTTTGACTCAAGGAATCTTTAAACTCTCAAGCGCCACCTGAAGGGAATTTATACACCACTTGTCTAACATTCCTTCCCTCACCATTCACACTATTAAGGTAGAATAATAGGTAGATGTTATCTGATGCAGTGCAACTGCCTTTAAATAACTGGAAATATATGCTATCAGCCTGTTCCTAATTTCAGTATTGTAGATTGGCAGTATAGCACGTTCTACTTCGCAAGCAAGATAGAAAGGCCTGCTCAGTTGGAAGAGCTCTTTTTTTATTAGTGCACCATGAGTGAGTTTTCACACAAATAAAGTTCTTTCTCCAGAAAAAAAAAAAAAGAGAGACTCAAAGAGGAGATGGGATGTGAAGGAACCAGCGCAAATGTAAGACTGTAAAAGCCAAGATTTGCGCCAGTGGCACAAAAGGGTGAAAAACACAGAAATCAAGGCAGTCTCATGCACAGTTATCCTCGTCTGACACAGACAAAAAATTAAGGTGGTGGAATAAGAGTGGCAGGAGCAGGAGATGGAGTCTGTGAGGTGAGGACACAAGGAAGACAGGGAAGGAAGGTGGATACAAGTGATGGGGCGAGAGTCACAGCTGAGTGGCAGGGGAACCATTACAGCTAGCACTGTATACACACAATGTACATAATAAGATATACCTATCGCTAGCTTACTGGATTTATATAAATACTACAGAAACATGAGGCTCCCTGTGGAAGAAAAAGTGCTACATTGCCATCTAGAGCAGAAAAATGGAAAATATAGGAAAATATTACATGAACACAGTTGCTTTGGAATGTTAAAATAAAAATTCCAGTTAGAGAAGTGTTCACAACTTCTTCAACCAGGAAATCCTCAGGAGCAGTAAGGACGCTTTTTGTCACATGAAGGGAAACCCCCAATCACTACAAGACCTGCAGATGAGCCTCAAATTAATAGGTTTAGAGACAAAAACAGCTACAGGAAGAAAATGCTTGATTTGATGAGACAAATCTCACTAGTGGCCTTTCTAAAAGCAGAAGGTACTTCAGAGGAAGGCCCAAGAAACTTTGCAAAGACCATCCACTGAGGGTTTTGTTGTTTGTTTTTTAAACTAACCCAAATAAATCAGTTTGTGTCTTACAGAATAAAATAAAAGCTTATTCCATTTCTAAATCAATTTTCATGCCCTTGATTTATTTGCATTTTCTCTTCAGCAATATAAATTCAAGTCTGTAGGTGCTCATTATTAATAAAAACAAAGATACGTATAATTTCACTCTAAAGCAGCTATAAGAAAAAATCTTAAAGAAATGGATAAGGAGAACATTTCAAGGTATTCTTCACAAACTCAACAGTTTTACAAATTAAATTAACTTCCCAACTTGTAAATTTTAAGAGGTGTACAAAATCCAAACTAGAACAGTGTGTAAAGCCTCAGCCAGCCAAATTGTCCTCTGAATTGCACTACTACTGGTTGAAGTTTTACACCTGCGGCAGAAATGCAACTGTTGGAATGAAGAGAGAGTGTTACTCATCTTATCTGTTTGTTAGATCCTAAAATCAGCAAAGCAGACATTTAGTGATAGGACCATAAGTAGCAGGGTGGCAGGTGGGAGAGGAAGGCAGGTAAGTGGTGCTGTCCCTCCGGAGCCCCTTCCTTGCACTGTCGCTGCCATGCACAACAAAAGCATGCACCAGTTGCAGCACGCCACAAAGCACAGCAACTTTAGGTCTTTAAAGCGTCCATATCCATGCCAGTCCCTACAACACTCAGTTCACAATCTGACAGGGCACCTGGTAACTTCCAATTGTTTTGCTGTCTTCCCTGTACAACCTCCAAAAATCTGGTAAGTCACACAGTCAGAACTGTTTGTTTAGGACTGAGCAAGAGCAAAATTGAATTACTTCTTGTTATTAGAGAAATTTGTCCCAGAGGAAGGTGTTGAAACCGCTGAAGCAAGAAAGTGAGAGAGCATTTTATAGCTCACTGAGTTATGAATGGTCTATGAATACACAGACAAAGTACTCTCCAAAGCTAGCAGACTCCAAGATATGAGCTCCATGTTTGATTAAAAGATTATAAATGGTCAGACACATACTCCTGTTCTGTTCTCCAACAGTTTATGACTCCTTTCCATTTTATAGTACTCAATGGCAAAGTTTGCCTAGTCTAGGCATGCACTGAGGCTCCAAATGTTTACCTTAGTTGATTCGAGCTGACATGTTTGAAAATTATTATATCCATTTGTTCTGCTAGATGTTTTGTCCCCCTTGCTAGCACTTCTTAATTTCTCACTTCTCCTATTATTAGCCTTATGACTAAAGGCTTTAATTTATTCACCATAGAACTTTTACACATCTTCTGTCATTCATTACATGTTGTCTCCATTGTCTCCTAGTATCTCCAGGGTGTAGTAAGAAGAATCGAATATACAAAGAGTTTCACTATATATTACCTCATATGTCTGCCTTAGACTGTAGCTGTTGAAATTCTATGCACTTTAATAGAGCAGACTTTTCCCTACTGAAATTATTCAATCATTAAACTTTAATAGTAGGGGTGAATCCACATGGCATCAAAGTGCACAATCAGGAATGTTAGCAGATACAGACAAATGTAATCAAGACACATCTTAGTACCTCAAAAAATATGAGGAGGAAATTATCAAAATAAGCAAGAGAATCCCTGTCTTCTCTTTACATCCTTCTTCTGCCTTTAAATTCTATGCTGTTTTCCTCCTCTAAGTTGTTTTATGTTCACATTTTCATCTGGAAGTGTGATTTTTCAGCACTATCCTCACACAAGTATACCTTATTTTTGAGAAAAAAATTATGTATAAATCAATACATCACTTGATAATTATGAGTCCACACTGAAATGCCCTCCCTTCTGGGCATACAAAGACATCTATTACATGTGTGAGAAAAGTTTTCTCTGTCTTTTCTTCCTAAAAATTTTCAGCTTTCTTGTCAGACTTTCAATGGATTTTGACTTCTTGTAAATCCATTTTAGTTACTCTTAAGCAACATTTCCTACAGTTGCTTAGGTCACTAAATAGTCAGATGCTGTCTTAACAACCATCTCTGGTGGATGTTGCTACCGTGACTAGAAGATTCAAAGCATGACCTTCCCCTCCAAAGCCAGTGCCTCTGCATACTTGCCTTTAAGACCTGCTCTCTGAAATTGATATCTGAAGAAGATTGCCTTACTGCAGTAGGGGAATAGCCAGCAGGTATCATCTGCAAACATTTTGTAAAGGAATCAAATTAAAGGAGAATTAGCTTGTTCAGATTCAACATTGAAGGGTATGAAATAAAAAGAACACATAAAATTCTTAATAAACCTAAAGCAGTTGCTATACATAGTACGGACGCAACAGGTAAAAGCCAACAAATCCAAATTCTGATAACAGGTTCTCTGATCACAACTTTTTTCTGTGACAAGTGGTGTCAAAATTACTTCAGATCAATTTTGCATTAACAGGCATTGTCTAGTCCATGAGAAACACCTGCTGCTCTCCTTCCTTAGTCACGTCTTACCATTTGACAATAATATCAAAGAGCAAATGTTTCGAGAAGGATCTAGAAAAGAACAGAAGGCTATTTAAACCAATTTATAGTCTAAAGCAAAGATTAAAAGCTTCCTTGTGTCCTCATGGACAAATTAGGCACAAGGGCATCAAAACAGAATCTACACAGGCGTGCTACTCTCAGTCATATAAAAATGCAAGCAGTATATATAAAAAAAAATATCAAATAGAGGCCTGTTGATGTTGGGAAAATGCACATAACAGACACAGTACCTTACTGGCTTATTCCCAAGTATCACTATTATGAACTGCTAAGATGTTTTTGGAAACAGCCAAAAGGCTGACATCTAAGACTAGTTCTTGATCTCATTCCCAAGCTCTGGTGCTAGAGAACTGTATCAGCAAAAGAGCTTACCTCCCTCAAAATGTAAATGTGCTTTTCTGATGAAGAGACCACCAAGCTATTGCGATGATTACCTCTAGCTAACCTGCAAGTAGCAAGCTTCTGGAGGCTAATTAGAGAGCATATCATGGCCACAGCTGTCATAATGAGGCACTCCTACTACCTCTTTCTCATTACCTCAAACAGTACTCAGCTTCAGAAATCATTCTTTCATAAAAGGATGGCAAAATCATTTCAGTCTATATTCATATCACTAAATCTATACAGATGCACTCTAAAACCTTAGCAGTGCTCATTACAATCATTTTATCAGCCTGAGCATTTTTTACATAGAGCTCTGAATTAATATCTGCTTTCCACAATAATTCTCCTGCACCTTCAATAACTACATTCTGTAGAATTTGTTTAGGTCTTTTCTATTTCAAAAAATGGAATATGGCCCATTGGAAACTAAAATTGCCAGGTTAAGCACCGCCTTGTATTTTTATGGTTTGCATGCATGTAAGGGGAATGAGATTTATGTCCCCAACCTTGAAATATTCTGAACCAATTATTTACTTAATATTTATGTTAAATTATCTATGATTGCAGCACTGACTATGAAAGCAGCCAGAAAAAATTCTGCAGGTGGCCTGTAAAGCTAATTTTGAAGTTAGCTATACTAAGCTCACGCAGTGGTCTTACGGAATATTAATGTAGTGTTATAAACTACAGTACCCTCAGGGTGTTCACCTGCCATGGAATTTAATTTACTTCATATCTCATCTAATAGACTGAATCTCATCTATTAGGTAAATATAATGTGAATACGTTTCCTTGTTTCTCTAAGGAGTTTATTGGTAAAACCTGGAGAGGCATTACCATGGAATCTTCTACTGCTATAATTAGCTTGAAATTGAGCTATTGTGCCCTTTTCTGTGTTAAGCAATATAGAATATACAGCCTAGGCACATAACAGCACCAGGCCCAGAGCTGATGCAGCAGCTGCATTGCTCACGCAACAGGTTTGTGTTTATTCTCTTTATTGCAAAGAGGGAAAATTAGAGTAAGCTCTGGGGATTTGAGCCAGAGGCCTTGTCTCCACTGTGCCAAGAGCTGCGCCAGCCAGGAGAAGCTCTTCCCAGGGACAGTGCTATGCTCTGCCCTTGGTAGCTTAAGTAGCACATTCTCCTGTCTAAGGAGATAGAAGTCAATTTTGTAGGATTATGTGAATGATTAAGTTGCCTGAAAACAAATCTGGTATTGTCTGCAGCCAGCATGTTGGCCCAACTTCAACAGTGGGAAAGCATTCTAATATGCTTTGTCCCTCTGCACTTCTTGCAGGGTCTAGTGCCCAGCTGTAGCAGTGCTGCACAAGTGGCATTTGTTCCCAGTGTATCCAAAGCATCCTGAAACAGCAGCTTACTGGCAGGCTGATAGGCAGCTCACAGTGAACGCATTTTCTGGGAAACACTTCAAGGGGCTTGCGGTGTAGGGAGGAGCATGCTTTCTGATTAGCTCTTCTCATACTAAAAATTGTCCTGGTAAGAGGAAGACCATAGCAATTCTTGCTCCTTGAACTCTTCTGCATATGACCCACTGCTGCATAATACATAATATTGTACATGTTTGGTTTAGTCTTCTCAGCCCGGGTTCACAACAGGGTTGCTTAACCCCAAGTCCACTCCTACAATTCATTCCTTTCTGATACTTTGCCCATCAAGATGGACAGACTCATACACACTTTTTCAAAAATCATAAGAGAATATAGACTTAGTGATATCCCAGAACAAACCCATTTACCGTCTACCTCTACTTCTGTGCATAACGTTCTGTCAGCATAATTCCCAGGGACTGATCCTTCAGAAAAGCTAGTAGGGGCAAGGAATTTAGGCACCTGACATGGTAAGTGTTCTCATTCTGTGTATGCCATTTATGAACTCAACTTAGTTGTTGTCAGACAGAGGAAAAAGACATGCAGGATGCATAAAAGCAGAAAAATGTGTCCCAAAAACAGCTTTAGAGAGGAAGAATGAGAAAAAGATAGAACCCACGGGCAACTTAAAAAATAAAAAGTAGATGTTATAGTTCACTGAATCAAATATGACATTATAGTGCAGAGGAAATTGAATTCATCTGTACTCGATAAGGGTGGCTTCATTATTCACTTGTGTCTTTGCTTAGTTGTGACACTCATGACTGATGAGACCATCCCCATCTCATGAAGATAAATTCAATATCCGTAGTATCATTCTAATATATTCTCTATATATAGAGAATGCATTTAATGGATGGTGGTGGGATAGTATTTTTATCTTCGCAGGCTCATGAAAGGAAGGAGCACAATTTCCTGGAGCTGACACTTTAAGCAAGTTTATATGGACACCTTTTCACAACAGTGTTCAGGGTGAAAGTGTTGGGATGGGGACATAGGAGAGAGGGTAGCACAGCAGTTGACTTCACTGATTTGTCGTCTAAGATCTGAATCCAGAACTGGATCAAAATGGAGCAGAGATTTTGCTATTGTATCCTAATCTTGATAAGACATTTGTCTGTGTATGAGCATACACCTATCACGATATAGTCAATTAGAAGCACCACTGAAATGGGCTGACATTAATCCAGTGTTGCTCAGTGCTGTAACTTCCCTCCTCTCTCTCCATTCATGTACAGTTTTCCAAACCAGTGAAATATTTCTCCTTGATGAGGTCTCTGACTCATGCCTCCTCCCTCCTTCGGTAGGATCATATATTCATACACAGTTGTAGCAGACCAGTTTAAAAATGTGGAAATCTTGGAAGATGTTCAGCAGAAGTGATCCCAGAAGAAACGTGATTAATAAGTAAAGCATACAGGAGGAGGTCAAAGGTAGCTATCATAAATTTAATTTACTACACATCTGTAATTTATCACAACTCTGTACAGAGTGTTCACATGCCTCTTCATGAGAAAGATTTCTCCTTGTTAGATCCAGGGGGAAGAGGGAGAGCTCAAGCCAGCACAGGTTTCTAAAGTGCCATCTCTGTTCATGCTGCTGCTAATGCAAACACACATCTACATATACACCCTGTACAAAGGACTGGTACAGCCGGCCACTCCAAAACACAGGACTGTCTATCAGAAAACTTCTGTCTAGATTGGGACAGAGGCCCATTAATTCCACATTCATATGCTCACAACAAGACAAGTGAGAGATTTTACTGACAGGTAAAAGAAATATCGAAGAAGAAAAGTCTGGAATAAGCCGCACACACAGAATTTTCTTTCAAATCCCGTCATTTGGCAGCTGACATACATGCACTGTATAGTGATTTATATAACTTCAGTATTGTTCAGTTTGTCAGTGTCTTCATCACAGCCACTTTGAGAGTTCCATACGCAACCATTAAAATCTGCTTCAGGCTGAAACTTGGAACACAAATGCATAAGGAAGCCAAAGTAAGAAATAGTTGCTTTAATTTCTAGGAAATTATTACATACTGCCTCTCTTCTGGAATATAGAACATGGTAAGTTGCTTTGAGTACCATATGCATAAATTATTAACAGAATTTTCTTCTTGTTTAGTCTAAAATTGTAATTATATAAAGCAGATATTTTGTCCTCATCTACATAACAGAACAATAATTTATTAAGCATACAGCAACATTACTCCACCAGACAATCAGTAACAAAGAGGTGCTATACAAATAAATATCAGTTGGATAACCAAATGAAATGCAAATTTTAACCTGAGGTTTTCAATACATAACAAGGAAACAAATGAGGGAAAGTGACAGCAAAACAAACAATCAAAACCCACAAAACAAATCCTTTGCTTTTTTTTTTTTATTCCACAGTCTGCAAACGTGTAGTAAGAGTCTAGTGATTTGGTTTTATGTACAAAGAGTCCCTTACTGATCATCTCAGCTACCTTTCATTGCTGTATGTTCTGATTCATTGAAATAAATCTGTACATTATTCTCAGATTCCAGGAGGAACTTAAAAAATCACTTTTTATAACCAGTATTTAAAGAGCTAGGACTTTTGTAATTCAGTGAAGCCAAGTTCATTTACACCATTTAAAGAATTGCCCCAGTGACTCACTGTGACATTTCTACTTGGCTTTAATGAAGTTTTACATATGGGGTTTTTCTTCTGATTTTCAATGTAAGGGAAATAAAATATTATTAGGTAAACCCATTTCAAATGGAAGTATCACTTTCCAAGTGATCAGACTGTCCATCTAGTTGACTCCCCATAAAGCCTCTATTCAGACATGTTTAATATTGATGTTACACTTTTTATTAAAGATTTTCAAGATACCATGGAATCTTGAAATGTCATACACAAAAATGTTTGACAGCATAACATAAAAATATAGAAGGATGCAAAATGTGCTTTTTTTCCTTCACACACAGTGAATTGCAAACTTTTCCTACGGTACAGAATAGACTTTCTCCTGCAGTTGAGATAATACAAATGCTTAAAGTACAGCCTTAATTCTGATCATAAAAGAGAAGGGTATAGTTAATACACTATAAACCAGAGAAAATACGTTGTCTCATTAGTGGCACTTTGATCAGACTCTTCTGTATTTTCTCATTTTAAAAAAGGGTCCGCTCCAGAGCAGAGCAAACATCCTCCTTGCCTCCCCACAGCATGCAATTCAAGCTCAACAGCACTCCACACACGTTCGCTCCCCGCGTGCTCCACTGGTAACACAATTGCAGTAATTACAGCATGAGCATGTCCTATGAAACGGATACTAGTTCATTAATTAGAAGATGAACATAATTGATTATTTCAACAGCAAGGCTAAACACGAGGGTAATCCCACAGAGAGATCTGTAGGGGGAGATCTGTCCAAGGTGTGCCCTTGACTTCGTTCCTTCTCCCAAGGGGTGGCTGTAACAGAACACAGACTAACGAGGTAATAATTACAGATCACTATTAGTGATAGTTAAGTCATTCATGACCTGTTCCCCTTAGCAAATTGTTCCAGAACTGATGTGTATTTCAGAGGCTGTATTTGCCACTTACAGCCATCAGCCAGACACTTTGACAGACAATTGACACATGGAGGCTGTTGGCTCTCTCTTCTGATGATGTTCTGGTCAGATAATGCCCAGATTCAATCTCACCTTTGCTGTTGATATGTCACAGTAGCTTGATAAGTGTGTGTTACATTTCTCCCCTAGTGTGGCAACAGAAATCTTTTGAACAAAGGAAGACTGAGACCTAAGAGTGAGACACCCCGGTTTGTGCCACCTTCCTTATCATTGTCACTGAGCACATGGCTTACCAAGAAGGCATGCTGCAGATGAAAAAATCCCCTTGGGCAACTAGTTAACAGATATGCAAACCAAGCCCCTACATTTTGGCATTCAGACCCTACACACGTTCTCAAATGCCATTCTGTGTTAGCTGACAAATCCCTAATTAGGATCACCAAAGGCCTAATTACAGCAATGGCTTAAACCAGTCCATTCATGGTTTTAAAAAATGAAGTACTTTCTGTGGAAACACCAAGCCAGCACTGCCAAACTGGAGCAATCTTGTCCTTCTTTCTCTCTCGCCTTGTCACAGGCTGATTTAAGGGTTATTGCATCTGGCTTGATTCAAACATTGTATTCAGTCCAGATCGTGGTTGACCACATATGGGTGTACTAGAGGAGGAGGAAAACCAAGAAGCTTTTCCTTACCTCATTGCATTCCTAGTTATCTCTTACCCTTGGCAGCCATCAGCTCTTGGCAGCCCTCTGTGTCCCCTGAGCACAGAAACAGGTCTGGTCTTGTGCTGGCAGCAGAGGCACCAACACCACTGTGGAGGGCAAGGACAATGACAGAGCCTCTTGCCACCTTTCACGTGGTAAAAAGCAGCCAGCTCTCACAGGAGAACAGTAAGTACCACATCTTTTCAGATGAAGGTGCTCCCTTTTAGGATTATTGCCTAGTGAACCAGCCAGAGTCCATTCAGAAACTTACCAAGAGGGCTGGGGGCTGAAGTTACCAGTTAAACCCTGTAAGTCAGTATGAGGGCACTGATCTCCATAAATATATGCTGATGGATGTGTATTGAGGATTCTCTCTGTAACCTTGCCTGAAATGATTAAATCAATACAGATTCTTTGATATGGACACTGTAGACAATAACAATATTAGTCTCAATAAAATGATACTGAGAGGAGAAGTCCTTTTCAGTTTCTTTATTTGATTAAAGCGTTTCTGGCTCAATGTCTCCTGCACAGTGTCCCATGATGTAATTGAATAACAAGATTGGAACAGAAAGCTGTTTCTAAGTAAGGGAATACTTCACTGGGGCTTTTGTTCTTATTTAGTACAGTTTAACAATCCCTTCCATTCACTGAACATGGATGCCTGAGAAACCTGGAATACCCACTATGCCTGGGCATGGCTTTAATCCCTAGTCCATAGTGTTTGGAAGCACATTTGTAGCAGATAAGAATCCGAAATGGTAAAAGTAAACACTTAGGTCAAATTCTCTTCCTCAGACACACACATTAACTCCTGAATATTTGTAAGTGCCAGTGGGAAAAAATCTCTTAGTCTTTTTTTATTGTGTCAAGAAGTCAAAGAAAAACATTTGACAGCTTGTGTGCTGCTCACTGTTGAACTCTAAATGTCACTACTGGATTTTTTTCTTTCCTATATAGTCTGCTTTGTTCAGGACAACTGATGATAGCAGTGAAAAAAAAGCAGAACTTCCTCAGTTTTAAACACCACCCTGTTGAATTAGATTAATATTGAATGTTTATTAAATAAACTGACAGCATAGACAGGTATTAATAATTGAAAATTAAATATTATGAATTAAATCCCTGCTGCAAGTGAAGCCAGATAGAACAGGGTCAGGTCAAATACACCTAAGGGAAGCAGTGATTTGATCTACTGATCGAATGGATGCAGATGTTTAAGGATATGGTCTTTATTAAACTGCTCCTTTAGTCCGCAATGAAATCTAATTTACAACACAGATGAGGCTGAAGAGATAATTCTTCTCCTTTTAAGAAAGATGTCAGTTATATATATGTCACAAAGATAAAAAATAGCTTGCAGTTACTATTTCCTTATTTAACTACTATTTCTAAATGTCTAGTTTCCAGAGCCTTGCAAATCCACTCAGCAAAGCTGGCTACAACATTTATTATATGCTATGGGTGATAGATATAATCCTATAATTTCCAATGCAATAATGAGAGGTTTAATTTTCCATTTCTTCTCTCTGTGAGATGGCGTCTGCCTTTGAATTCTCATTTACGTCTGCATGAGTACACAAACCTGATCTACATCATTGGGAAGTCAATACCTGCTCCGACTTCTTTTTTCATTGTTATAAAGCAAAGCCTGACCTGTAATTCAAAGACACAAGAAAAAGTTTATCCCATCAGGAGTCTCTCTCTTCTTCACTTTAAATCTCCTCTGATATGAGGACTTCTTGAAGGAGCTGTTAAGAACGGTATCAGTTCGTAAAAGGTTGCTTTCCTTTCTTCTTTGTGACACTCCATGAAAGGTTAACAATAATTTTAAGCTCTGTAAACCAGCACATTTGCAAACTTGCTCCAATAACATGCATTTTTTCCTGAAAGACAGAGAATCCCTATCAAATCTGAGACTAATTCACAAGGGACTTAACAAAGAGAGAAGCCAGAGCAGTTCCTCCCCACTGCCAGGGGCTGCTGGGACGTGAGAGTTGGATGATTTCCACCACCAAGGGAGAAGAGGGGGAGGCAAGGCAAAGGGCCAGGAAAACAGTCTTTGTTCTCTCACACAGAGAAGATAGTATGGAGGGTTGCTATTCTCTTGTCTCACTAAGGAGCCTTTCCCTCTTCCAGCTACCCAGAAAGAGCTTTCTTCTTTTCCCCTCCCTTGTGGGAGTGTGGAGGTGGGCTTGGGTAGAGCTGAGAACAGTAACAGCTTATTGTTCAGTATTTTCTGTCCAGAACAAGCTGAAAACCTCAAAAGTTAAATACAAAACACATTTACCCATCTCTCTTTTTATCGTGCTGAGAAATGGTTGTAGTCTTTTATAACACAGAGAAAAATGTAATGGCTTTTCTTTAATGCTTGGACTCCCTTTGAGTATATCAGCCAGTTTGGGCTGTGTTTGCACATGCTCATGTGTAAATACCAGTGCAAAACTGTCCATTACAATGGTGGAAAGAACAGACCAAAAATTTTTTTTCATAAAATATAGTTGTATGTCTGGAAAGGTTCTCAAAATGTAGTTTTCCAATAGTAATGTCTTATTTTAAGTATAATTTTTACTTTTTGGTGGGGGGGGGGGGGGGAATGCACAAACACATGAAAGCAAAGAGAGTTTAAAAAAAAAAACCACACACACAAAACTATTTTAGCCAAAGGCTGAAGATTTTTGCAGGGAAATATGAACATATGTCTTTTAACTGAGGCAAAACATCCCAGCAGTCCTATAAGCAAATGCTTCACTTTGGTTCACTGTTCAATATGGTCCTTGTAAGCTGTCACAACGCTTCATAAGAACTGTATTTTAGGAGCCAAACACTCCCGTTTTCACAAAGCAACACACTTCCTCTGAACTGCTTTCCAACCACAGTTCCCATTCTGTACTGCAAGAAGTCCCTGAAGTAATCTGTGCCGCAGTACAGACAGGGAAGGCTGACCCATTGAGGTGAACAAAGTGTGAGCTATTTGCACTTCAAATGATGGGAAAGTCACAGTTGTGCCTTAGAAAAATACAGTTTAGAAAAAAAACCCAAAAATTTAAAACTACAGTTTTTAACATCAAATTGTCCCAAGATGATACCTCTTGGTTTGGTTAAATAAACTGAGACATTGTAAATCACATCAGAACAACTTGAAATAAATGTTTTGCTTTCTGCTTTCAATCAAAGATTTTTCATGGTTTTAAAGGAAAAAATAGAGTCTTCCAAGAAGAGTAGGGACACATTTTTACAATCTCTACTATTTATATCATGGGCCAGAATTTGTACCAGTTTATTCTGGCACAAATTGGGATTAAACCAAACATACAATTGTGGAATCAAATTCTGGGCCATTGAAGTGTCACTGTATACTCAGATCATAAAAAGTCCATTCTCAAGTTTATTACTGTGGCCTAAACTGCCACTGTAGGATGTCATGCACTGGCATTTCACATAAGGTCCCTGCGATATTCTAGTCCTCCTCCAGCTCAATGCAGGGCAATGCAGAAAAGACCTTTACTTCAAACTCTTTACTATGCCCTTGCTCATATAAAATCTGCAGGGTTTCCAGTTTATCTGGGGAAGGATTTTCAAGGAAGAAATTTTGATCTGTAGTTGAGAAAATCCAAACACCTCTTTAGGTATGTATGTATGCCAACTACAGTAATAAAAAGAGGGACAACTTCTCCTACTCCACAGTTTCCCAGATCTGCATAAGCTTTGTCTGTGTAGTTTTACATACCCATTCCTCCAAGGCAGTAGAGTAAATATATTTATGCCATTATATATGTGAGATTTCCTCTGATTTGTTAAAACCACAGAAACCACAAAGCAAATTTTTGGATTCCTGTTCTCCTTTTCATCATAGGTCAAATGCCTCTTCAAATCCCGTAGCTCTTTGTGAGGTAGTTTTGGTATGCTTGGATAAAACCAATCACAAGTAAAGTAAAACATGGTTTTCCTGAGCATAATAGATACTTGCTTACTCTGGAACAGCTCCATACTTTATTAAAACCATACCACTATCATAATTGGCTTTTTGTAAAAAAAAAGAGTAAATAAACCACACAGACCCATGGTTGTAATTATGTTTATCTTTAGGTAATATCTTGTTATCAGTACAACTGCTGCCCTGCCATTAAGTTGCCTGGTCCCTGAAAATTTACTGACAGGCACTAGTGAGGGATGTATGCGCCGACAAAGTTACTCATCCATGCTCCAGCCCCCACACACCCTCCTTGAATTCTTTCATTATTTCTGTAACACTTTGTTTGCTATTAGGATTACGCAATTTATTTGTTCAGATTGGGAAGTCTCTTCTTGATGAGCTGCTGTGTTCAGTAAACAGCTCCCAACAACAAACAAGGATTTAAATAATCGCTGTGTAATCAGTAGGCACCAGCACATCGGATCTCATCTCTTCAAATCCAGGTAGCTGTCTGTTAAATCACAACCGTTTATCACACTAAAAGTTAGATGCTTAGCTGCATCAGAAACATTCCACTCACTTTCTAAGGAGTTTCAGTGAATTTACTAGAAAAGAGAAAGGGACTTCCTGGGTTTGCATGGATTCTGCTGCAATGTGACAGTCTTGTACTTAGCATGGCAGTCCTAAGAAGCACCAGGAGTAACGAGACCGGAGTACTGAGCAGTACTGACTGGCTATCCCCCAGCCTGTTTTGAACCTAGGAGGAAACATTAAAATAATCAAGTAATATTCCAACAAAATTCAACCCAAATTAAACACCTTTCCGGCAGCTGCAGTTAGTATCATTTGGGTTTGGCAGATGCATGCTTATTGGATACAAAGATGCCTGAAAACTCTCAAGGAGTTCAAACAATAATGAAAGCAACCTCTGAAATACAAGGTGTACGCACAGGTCAGTGATTGAGTCCAAACAGTAAATGGACACAGGCTATTCACCAAGTTCTTTAATGTGAAAGGATTCTTAGTATTTAATCTATAAAGAGGAGGTGAAGAGTAGGTAGCAGGAAAACATGTTAGATGAGATAAAGAAAGTCCTGACTATCAATAAAGAAAAAATGGGCACTTAAAGTGATCACTCTGGAGTACAGAAAGTGATTTTTAAATTACTTATCTGATTAGTGGGAGCTAATCTGTCAAGTAGGAACAAATTCACACAAACGTTCCATAAATTAAATATTCTCTTGTCATTGAAGCTGCTTTCGATTGTTCGTGGAGATTTTTTTTCATCAGAAGGAGACAGATTATTACATTGATTTCAGCCTCCAGAATGCATTCTGTAATTATGTATTTTTAATTGTCTGGCATTTTTATTTGTATGAATTTCAAAGGTATTGACATGAGTTAGAAAGAAAATCCAATCTCAAATCTGAAAAAGAATCAGCCGCAATCCTGTTCAGCAGCGTACTAATACACAAGCTGAAGCATGTGCTTAAGCCCATATATACTCAGTAAATTGAGTAACCAATGTGTCATCCTGCCTCTAATGGGACTTAAACAAGTGCAAAGCAGCTTGTGAACCTACACCTCTGTCCTTGTAGCTGTAGAAGGTGTGCACTGTGCCTTACCAATACATGAAAGAAGAAAGAGTCAGGGATTTCAGCTTATCAACATTTCAAGAATTTGTTGCTCAGCTGCTGTTTGTTTTCTCTGACAACCAAATGTTATGCAGAGCACTTTTGCCAGCTGCAATCTGATTAGGTATCACCTTTTCCATAACACTGCCAGGCCAGTCAAACTGTGGTATAGAGAGAGTCTAACCTTTTGTGGATCTCATAATAAACAACTCCAAGTTTCAGGAGAAAATCTCTGATAGAGAGAGCCTGACTACAGCTTGTAAATCAAAGCACTCAGATAAGCCAGACCTCTCAGAGTTGATCATGCTGACAGTTGAGCTTTGAATTCATACTTTATAAATCACTTCCTTACCAGGCATCTGCAAAATCGGGACTTGTAAGCCAAGGGGAAGAAAAGAAGACGTAGTTTTATTTTGGATTTATCGGTACGATTTGTAAATCTGTTCCAGGACTTACAGATCTGATTTAAGATTTGTTAATCCTGTTTAGGATATGGAAATTTTTTTTCTGGCTTACCGTGTACTGAAATGCTTCAGTAAAAACCGAACTAAAAATTACTGGTTTAAAAGATGGTTTATAAATCAAGGGTTTGCAGTTAAGATTTGCTGGCAGGTTCTATAAACTGCACTGTGCATTTATAACTCAGCCTCTTACAATGGCAGATTTATAAATCCAACTTGCAAATTGTCAGACAACTGTTATAGGCTCAATTCTAATCTGAGAAACAACAGATGTGCTTCCCTGTGTTTCAAAACCCTGTCCTTTCCCATTGCCTGCATCCCCTGAAGCCATCTCACTTGCACCGAGGAGGAGAGAGAAGGGAGGGAAAAGATCTCCTGTGCCACTATCAGCCTGCCAGGCAGGGAGGAAAGGATTTGGGAAAGGAAAAGCAGGAGATGGAATGTGAGTTACAGTTCATCCGTCCTGTTGCACAGCCCTCTGGAGCAGCCTGAGCTAAAAGCTCCCTCCTGCAATTTTAGCTGGTAACTGGGGGCATAAAGAAAGTGGGTAATCCTAATTCCCAGGTCACCAGGCCTCGGGCACAGTGAAAGGTTAAACTTCACATACAAAACAGTGGAAAACTGGACCTAGCAGGAGTAAACTAGAGCAAGTTGAGGATTTTTTTTCTACAGTCCCACTGATGTCTGCCTGTCTATCTCAGATTACAATGAGGAAATTCTGGGAGAAACCCTGGCCCTGTGACGGCAAATATTCCATTGATTTCACAAGGATAGGATTTCACCCTATAAAAAGGGCATTGGCCAGATTCACAGGAATGCTCTGCCTGCCCCACATCACCCTGGTCACAACAAGCAGCTGTAAACTCACGTCTCTGCTGCGGCAGCCACATCTCCCCAGAGAGGAGAACAGGGAGCCAGAAGCCAGGGCTGTGGCAGCATCCTGAGGCTCCAAGCCACTGCCGGCAGCTGTGTCTGCCCTCCCCACAGCCCTGCTCGTGGGGAAAGTGCAGAAACCAGCATTCCTCTGTAATTACAAGAAAATTTACACATGTACTGGGAGTTAGTACTGCTTCCTTTTAGGCAGTTTTACAGTAGCCATCAGATTTTATCCTGAAGCTGAGGGTAATAACAATGAAATAATAGCACTATTTAATAGCACTATTTTTCTCCTAGAATCATTGTTTTTTATACAGTGTGAAAACAGTTTTCGATAAGCAACAGCTACTTCTAGGTCCTATGCAGGAGGTACTAAAATGCATTGATGCCTTTTGACTTTTTCTGAGTGTCAAACTTCTTTGACTTGATAGCTTTTGAAAGTGATCTACCATATTTTATTTTCTACTATATTTGAAATTTCATTCTAAAGTTTCATCAGTGACCTCCTGTTCTCTATTGCAATGCTTTTTTCCCTTGAATTGCTTGTTGCCTTGGATTTCTTACAAAATAAAATAAATACAAAGATGTTAGCAAATATAAATTTCATAATTACTTCTTTCATACTGGCCTGCATTTTAAAGTAAAGGATCTGATTACTGCAAAACTCAGCAAATATTCATGTGTGCATGTGTGCGTGTATATATATATGTATGTGGAGCTTAATTTTCAGGTACTTTTAGCACAGAGAGGAAAAACTGCATGTTCAACTGACTCTAAATACTATTACAAGGGGAACTGAAGCAAGCAGTGCAATTAGAAACAGGAAAATTTGCTTCCATAGCTTTGCGCCTAACTGAATACTCAATTCCACATGCAAAATATAATCAGAACTGGTGGATGGAATTGAGGGAAAATGGTTCATATTCTATGAAATGCTGAGTCAGCTCTTTACGTACTATACATTTAAAATGTATGAAAATCAATTATCTTGAAAACCGATATCTTTTTTTCTTTTTCGTTGTATATTCCAAAGCATAGAGTCTCACTGTCCCCTTGTGTGTGTGTGTGACAGACACAGAGACCTACAAAAGTTTCGCCTTTTCCCTTGTGTTTAGCCTAAATGAAAAATGGTAAGGAGAATATATTTGCAAGGAGAAACAGTCTGTGGGAGGCCTCTGAAAGTCAGCTCTCACACCAGAGGTGAGGAATTGTACCTACAGTTGGAGAAACACTATAAATAATTGCTTTAACAAACAGATGGTACAATTTAATAGAAATCGAGGTTTTTCACATAATTATCTTGCAGGTGATGAATTAAACAGACCTTTACAGACAGTAGCCCAACTGATCTGTTGCACTGCTGGAATTCACTGCTATTTCCCTCATTCCTTCTCTCATCTTCTTTGGGGAACACGAGAACAGTTCACCCACTTCAATAACACACAAATTTAGACTCAACCCAGATGGTATTTCTAGACTGAAGGCAAAAGGCACTTCACAACGTGCCCTGCAATCCTAAACCACAGGATCCCAGATCGTCCAGCTCAGGAGACAGAATGGGTCATGTCCACCTTCCTGGGCTTCCTTTAAATGGAGAGACACAGGAGGGACAGGGATGTCCCCTGAAGCACTATGTGGGGCGCAACCCTGGAATCCAGGGTAAGGGACAACACAGGCAAACCACTATAACTAGAGTTCTTCTCTGAGGGTGTAAAGGATCTGCTGCTAAGCTCTCTTGGCAAAACCAAGGAAAATAAAAGGGGTTTTCTATAGCTGCAGTACAAAGAGTGCGTTGCAAAATCATAAAATCTATAGCATGAGGAGAGGAGTAGGAAGCACAATATTGTGGCTGCAATTGTACAGTTTTATGGAGTAATGAATTTCAGCTCTCCAGAGGACCAAAGACCTAACAGTGAGCATCTTTTATTTAATGTTTAAGTTGAAAGATTTAGGCCTAAAGTTAAACTGAACATTTTCTAAAATTCCAGGTGTCAAGAGCACCATCTGATCTACTCCAGCATCAGCAGAGGTAAAGGTCAAGGGAGTAGAAAATATATAGGACAGAAGTAGTGGCAAGAGAGAGAAACCTCGTGGCTTGCATGTGAAGCAAAGCCATACCTACCAAGCTACCAGCAGAGAAGCAGACCATAAGCCCGTGGCCTCCATTTTTCTGCTCTAACAATAGCAAGCCTAACAGGAAAAACAACTCTGCAATGAACTGAATACCTTCCACACCTTTCCTACCTAAGCTTTTATGCTTTACCAGTCAATTCATTTCACATTTCAGAAAAATGAAGCTAACATGTTCACTACAATTATTACCAAAATCCCAGATCATCTAGGAGCAGTAGCTGCACAGGGCAATATACTTTTGCTATGGACAAATCCATACATTGATCCTTGTTTGAATTCAATCAAATTCAAAATTTAAAAAGGAGAAATACTAAGGAAAAACTGTAAAAATCTTTTTATGTCTATTCCTTCACCAGCAATGGCAGCAGTAAACAATTTTACAGAAGGTTTCAAAAGCTATGAAATGAGGCAAAAGTGTCCTAATAAAGTTTTGATATGTTTGTCATTTACTCTGTTAACTTTTTTCCAAAGGTCACTTCAATAGACATGATTAGACACTACAGGTCCATGGGAGCAGCGGAAATTAGCTTCAATATTTGTCTCATTGATGAAGTTCTGAGTATGCTGGTGGAATTGCAATAAGCATATGTGCTTAGTAATAAGCACATGTGGTGCTTGCTATCTTGAAAGCAAACTCTTCAGCTAGATCACCTGATCTACTCATTTACAATCCTCTTCCCCCACAACTGGCTGGATAAATAAAAACAAAAAGTGTCTGAATTTCAAGTAAGAACTACAAGGACTTGTCCTTCTTCTGGAAAGCACTGGACATTACAAGTTTAAAACGCCTTATGCCTTCACCTTCCCACCTAAAGGGCCTCACATGGGTTTGCTAGTAAAGATGCCTCACTGTTCATCAACAGGCTGAAGCTGAGCAAAGTTTATGGCAAAAAGCTCGCTGTCAGCTGGCCAGCTGATATTCACCTCTCTCTTCAGGGCCACACTTAATCTGGAGCACAGGAATCTTACACGGGTAAAACATTACTGTGCAAAACCCAAAGTAGCAGGGGAAAGGCTGTCCCTCCAGCCAGATATGGGACTGATCCCAGAATCACAAACAAATTCTACTGGAACTGTGATTCTTTTCAAATCACAAACACTAGTGTCATGACACTTTTTCAAGAAAGGAAATTATGGATTCTGGCAAGGCTGTCAAAGGCCTTGCTATTTGTTCTGTACCACAGTTTAAAACAAATGTTATACAAAAATGAGAGTGTGTCATCTAATTCAACTACTGCCCATATTATTACAATGCCATTGCTCTCCTGTTGCTGAAAAACACCTTCGAAGTCAGATGTGGAAGGCAGATGTATCTCCACATTTAAATTATTTTGCATGGGACATCCCAAGGAGCTAAATACAGCTTCCCATCGCTCTTCCCAGGTGTGAAAGACAGGAAGGATTGCTGGCTCAAAACATTTCCGGGAGGGGGGGATAAAGCGGCAGGTTGAGTTTCCCTTTGCTGAGGTGATGCCCTGCCTCACATACACCACTCCTCCCCCCGGGCCTTTATCCCGGCCCCACAGTGGCCGCCAATCCCTGGCATGCTGGAGGCAGTGCTCCACACACCCCTCCTGGAGCTCCAGTCCAGCCCCAGCGTGGTCAGGAAGTCCCAGCTGGGGGAAGGGCCACAAAGCCAAAGGCTATTTAGCCCAGGACATGCAGCAAGCATGTGTTTTGATCCTACCTCCTCTGGGAATTTTTATCAGCTGTATACTGCTGGAACCAGGAGTGGTACCGATACTTTTCTGTACTTTTCTTGTCTGCCTCTTTTTCTCTTTCTTCTCAGTCCCTCTTCTTGGAGCTTTGAGTAACTTAAAATCAGACAGCTTTGGAGTTTGCTAAGTTGGATGGGCTAAGTTAATGCCTTGTGAAGTGGTTTATATGGATTGAATGCTGCTCTAAACTTCTGCCAAAGCCCTCTGATTTTCTGAAGTTGCCACCAAAGTTCTTTTTGTTGTTCTGACCTCTTGAGAATATCTTGTCGGTATTTCTCCTGTGCATCTAACCCAGAGTACATAAAATACCCTAAGCCCTTGTCAGAGGCTCGTCGAGCAAGTTTTCTGGGGCCTTACACCAGGACACCAGAGAAAAATGCTGGAACTCTGGCTCTTGATGAAGCATGACCAAATTTCTATGGCTTCATAGGTTACTCTGTCAACTGAGCCAACCATAATGTGAATGCTTTTGGTGCATTCCAGTCACAACTGCTGACTTCTCAGCAAAAAATAGATTGAACTTTGACAAGCTTAAGGTTTAGCATTAAACTTTTAGCATTTTACACTGTACTGAGGTGGGCTAAAAGCACAAAGGTACTTGTGGCAGAATAACTTCTCAGGTCATCATAATTGAATTGTGACTACTTGAGCCCCAATAAGTGATAACTCAAAAGTTTGAAAATATTTCAAAAGTTCCACTTTATTGAAAATTAAGGGAAAATACTTTAACCATTATGGAGAGTAAAATGATAAATGGATCAATCTTTACTAGCAAACAGTAGTAATTAGGTCATACCTCATTTCTTTATTAGAGAACGGCTTTGGTGTTTAATCATCATTATATAATCATTTAGTCTTTTCCAATCTCTGTCTCTGTAGATGTTGTAAGCTTGGGGCCTGAAGCTTCAAACGGTTCTGAGCAGGAGGAACCCCATGATCAGCTATTTGAATCAACTACAAGATACTTGCTTTATACCATATTTTCATTTTACAGTCTGTGTTCATATGATAACAAAGATAAAACTCCCTAAAGGACTCCAAGGGAAAAGTTCAAAACTGAAATGTCCTTATATGAAGACACTGCTACAAAAATGAGAGAGTCGGAAATCACTAGTAAGACACAAGACAAAGCACGGCCTATGGCATAATACCATCTTGGAGAATGTCCAATCGCCCTCTATTGTCTGAAGACAGATGTACAATTCACCAGATGGACCATGTGTTTGCTTTAGCACAGATCAGTATTGAACTGCTCATTTTCTGAAATAAGCCTCTGAAATCCAAAAAGAATGGGAAACATAATGAATGAGTTCTAAGAGAAATAAACAATGTCAAATCCTCTGAGCCTATGGTTTTACTTCATGACAGACATTGTCTTAAGTCCACTTCCTCTTAAAGGAACCCAGAATGTTCTTATTGGCTGGTAAAAAGCCAGTCAGCAGCGAGTTCTGAGGTCAGTAATGATAAAATCAGTAAGATTTACTCTAATAGGAATTTTTCTTTCCCAAGACTTCGAATATTATTTTGCCTTACAGCAATAACTACAGGGAGGAAAACGAGATGTTGCCTCTGTCAGCTTCCTTAGTGAGACAAGGCAAGTTCACACTTCACCACCTGATAACGAATAGCTCTCCACCAAACACAGGCTCACCTTCTCTTCAGGGGTGTTGGACTCTGCTACTTTTCATAAGGAAAAAGAAAAGCAAGGAAAAAGTGTTAAATGTTTCAAAAAACCCAAAGATATTTTAATTGGAAGAAAAAACAGCTTCGTGGTGGGGTGCCTCTTCTTTAGGCATTTTAGTGCATGTAAAACAAGTTTCCTTCCTAACCACAGACAGTAAGACCTGAGGCCAACTCAAGGGTTTAATGACAGCCCAACACTATATTTTAGAAGTGGAAATGCTTTACCATGGTGTTTTACCTAATCTCTAGGGGTCCACACTTGAGGAATCAGAAAAATAGCCAAAAGAAACACAGAGGGACTGCTTTAATAAAAACATGAACATAACCTCCAAAACCTTTTCTTTCTTTCCCACATTTACCTCTTTTTGTTAAACCTGATGGAAAACATTTGGTTGAGCCTCTAAGCCTCCTTCTGCTCACACAGCTAAAACTGCAAAGCTTCCTGAGCAGCCTTTCAAGTCCTGTAAGCCCCCAGCATCCCAGCATCAGCAGAGTGGTTCAACCTCAGGACTTTACCCAGTGAAAACCACCTGCCTGATCCAGCTGTTGAACAAATGTCATCATTCCTAGGTCATTGTAGCTTCTTTTTCATTTCCTCAGATGCTTGGCTGCAGTTATCACATTTGTCCTCAGGTAAGACAGGGAGCAATATGCTGTTGCCAAAAGGAGAGTTTCTCCTTCCTCCTTTCTGCAGGCACATTCACTCAGCAATACAGTCCTGTCTTCTCAGTTTCAGCAGTCCTGGTGCACTATGAACTCTTCCCCTCTCTTTTTTTTCCCTTTTTTTTCCTTTTTTTTCTTTTTTTTTTTTCTTTTTTTAAATGCTTTTTCTAAGCCATCTTTGGCCATTCAATGTGCTGAAGCAAGTGAAAACTGATAGCAGGGGAATGCAAGAGCAAAACTACCCTTTCTGGCATCTGGAAGCTGCTGGAGCAGCACAGTTATCTCGTCAAATAACATCCTTGTATGACACACTCTTTCAACTTCATTCTTCCTCAGGTCCCCTTCACAAGGTGTCAGATAACTATTTGGTAGTTAGAAATTAAAATAAAAAGAAGTTCCCCCAAGATCTGTAGAAAAGAAACACTAGAAAATATTGACAATACTAAATAGGAAGTTGTCAGCAGCCACTGAAAAGTATAATAAAACATAAGGGATCCAAACTCCAGAAATTCTCCTTCCACAGGATGATTTTTCACAATGTTCCTGGTTTTCTGTTTCCTACACCACTGGCTGAAAAAACACTAACCTTTTGAACTCAGTCTGCTAGCTGAGCAATAAAAAGAAAGGGAAGAGGCAATCAGAGACATCACAACAGAGCACAGACAGCATTTATCATATACAACCATATTGATATGCATGGGAGGATGGCTTCATGCCTGCATGAGTTGGACACAGAGGATGTGTCCCGTAATAACATTTCTGGTAGAAATTACTCATACCAGCAGGATATATTTCTCATGCAGAAAATGAAAACCAAACTAAACCAAAAAAACCACTGGGCTCAATGGAGAGAATTAGATTCATCTATGACCCAACACATCCCATCTAAAGTACATGTTGGAAACCAGTCTTGTCCTAAAATTGCCTATTTTTCTCCATTAGGATAAAGAGAGATTATCCTGGCTACCTTAGGTGTAGTGGTTTATATCACAAATATGTGGCAGGCAAGGTGGAACAATTGTCAAAGTTTGTGACATTATCCTATGGCAAACATGGTGTGACATAATCAAGGTTGGAGCTCCATAAGCATATCCAAACAGCTCCACTTTGCATTCCTCATCTCTAGATTTCCCTTTCTCGTTCACATCCCTCAAATGTCTCCTTCACCACAGGTCCTTCTACCCCATACACTCTTCTTTCCCGTTTCTCTTCTAGGGATGCCTCCTCCTTTACCATTGGCTTTCACTGTATTAAAGTGTATTTGTGTTATTTTTGTTGACCTGTGTGCAAGGAGATGCCATACATATCTGCTGAAAAGCCTTCTAAACTAAAAATTACTAATCTGTGATGACAGGTGACTAGACTCAGTGACTCAGATAGTACCTTCTGTATAAAATCTTTTGTTTCAGGCAAAGAGCAGATATTTTGCATGCTAGTTTTCACTTTTCTGTTACGGAGGGCCAGTATGCACTGCCAAAGCATTGCAGCATTACTAAAATAATAAAAAATATATTTATACTTACTGTCCTCTGATTGCCTTGTAACTGCAAAAGTAAAAAAAATGGCATTTAAATGAACACAATGAATGAATTTTGAGCAGCCGTGACAGAGATGTAAATACAGGTGTTTTTTTCTGACAGGTTCTTACTCTGTTGCTGTCCTAGTCTCAGCACTGCTACCCCAATAATAATTCCATATCATAAGTTGAGTGCCCATTACAACCTACTCAATATAGGCATTAGTATGTACTCTTTACATGCAGTATATACAAAACTACTGAAAGAAATAGGGAGGAAATTACTTTTGGTTTTGTATTTAATAGAGTGATTTTCTTTATAAGGGTTCTCTGGAGCCCATTCATTTTATCCTGGGTTTAATTTACATCAGGAGATAGTCGGAAATCATCCTGCTCCTGAAGGAGGCCCTCACTGGAATCTTTCGCCTTCGCAACAAGGTGACATTCAATCCATTTTAAAGGACATCACGGGAGCACAGAAACGCTTCTCTACTTCAGGATAGCCTGTTCTAATGACCAAACTTCAGAAACATTTGACATACAGCTCTGTGCCTAGGAGCACGTGAATATTTTAAATGCTGTTTACAAAAAGCAAAGCTGTGCTAAAATGCCTATTTGCCCCCTGCTGCTTAGCAATATTAAAGATTAGAGCCAATTGTTTTGTATACTGAAAAGGCTATAATGGCTTCTAGAGAAGAACATGTCAGCAAACTAGATAAGGTTCCTATTAAATTTTTGTTGCTGTGGACTGCTGACTTGGGTCATTATACACTTAAATTGAGTTATTGTCATTGTTATATAACGAAACAGAGAGCTTTTTGCCTCCAGTAATGCAGCATATCTTTTAAAGAATGAGCTCTCCTGACTGATTTATAAAATAGTTCTGTTTGCATTACAACACCAGGCTGCTGGGTGTTTCAAAGTGATTTAGATGAACTGTCCTAAGAGTTCGTGCATATTTTGAAAGACAAATAACAGAGTCTTGTGTGAACCTGCTTCCAATAATCTTCGAAATTTATTGAGTGACAGTGAAAGACATAGTAAAATTACAACTCTCCTCTCTCCCATAATCTAAGAATGTTTCATTCCAAAAAAAGTGTGCTTAAGGATTTGTGAGGGTTTTTTGATTCCTCATAATTATTTGTTCAAATCAAAAAACAGTACTTGTCCTGTTTTCTTCATTCCAGGAATACTTGTCTTTTAAAATCTCAGGGTTTTATTCTTTAAAAACAGTTAAGTTAACACTTCTAAATTTGAACAAAAAATGTCAACAGTGGAAAGATCAGATGAACATAAAAATGAACTACTTCAAACTACTTTATTTCAAACTAACTATGCTTCTGGGGGACACCATAATCATTCTTTTTCACCATTGTCTTTGCTGGAGCCAGGATTTCACTCTGCACATTTTCCACAGTTTTTTCCCCTTAGATGCATCTAATGGCAGTTCAAGACAGGATGAAAGCATCTACACATATGCTATTTTACTTAAATTCTTCTAATTCCCCATGCGAAGTCTCTGAAGAGCTGCTGTGTTTTAAGAGAAATTCCATGGTGAGTACTAAAGGAACCAAAATCAGCAGATGTAGGAATATCTGACTGGAAGAGTCTCATTCCCAGCAGTCTTAGACAAGAATATATTCAAGGGATACAGGCTTATGCTAAATACTTTCTCAGTCTTCAATTTGGCTGAAAAATACAAGGTCTTTTTGTTTTCTCTCCATTCCCCTCATCATCTTCCTAGCCTTTCTCTGCAGCTTTTCTGGCTTCAGCTATCTTCTACAAATACAGGTCACTGAGATTGTACAATAATTGTGAAGATGCTCCTCATCCAGTCACATCCACTTTTCCCTCCCTTTGTTAGCAGACACATCCTAGAATTGAATTTTCCTTCTGTAGCATTGCAACATTTCTGCTACTTGTATCATTCTTTGATCAAGCTTTCTCTTCTCTCTGTTCTAATGGTAAGATCCCAAATCATAGCAGAAAGTCTTTATATGACGCTTGTATTTCAAATTTTAAATTCCATTCCCTTTCTGTGATCACAGTTCTCAAGGTAGTCCAATCTTGCCACTGTCATATTACAATCCTCTTTTGCATTAGTGATGCCTCCTCAATTTAAATCACCAGCAAAATTCACTTGGGCTCTAAACATTGAGCCTTTACACAGACATAAATGAAAAGATTGTAGGAGATATATTCTACTAGTTTCTCCAGAGGAAGTCTAACAATAAACTTCCACTACCCTATATCACAAATATGGCTATCTTCTTTTTCTAGACAGTTCCTCTCCTGACAGATTGGGGTTTTTTTACCATCCTCATTATCAAGTTTATCTAATAGAAAATTCATATACCATTTTATTGCAATTCTGATTAGTTAAGTATACTGTATTTGCCTTGAAAATAATTCATTATACTAAAGAAGGTGAGGAGATGTGCTTGCATATTTCTATTATGGTACATTTTTTTTTTACATTTTATCCAGTCCCTCATTTGTTTTGAGATCCTTAATTATTATTTCTCTCAAAACATGTTTTTAACTTTATAGTACTCAGCTAAATGATATAGGTTTCTGTGGTTACTTTTCCCTCCAAATAGATTCTATACCCAATACAGAACCACTTCGAAACCAAGAAAACCACTGAAAAAATTGATACTGGATCTGTGATTCGGTGGGCTCCTTTTTCACAATTCTTCAATAACAGTTATCTGTTGCCTTGAAATTATCAATTTCTTTCACTCTGGATATTCCTTAAAGTGGACATGGACACAGCTGCATTTCCAACATATTTTCCCCCCTTTCCTGGGACTAAAGTTCTAAACTCATTTTCCGTGTTTGACTTATTTACGAGTTTCCTTCAGAGACAAGTCTATGAATATCTCACTCTGCTGCTCTCCTTCACCAAATCCCCTTCTTTGGAAGCACTTCCCTCCCATTCAGACTGAGAATTCTGTGGACTGTCCTTTGTTCTTTCACTCAGACTGAAAGACAGCAGGGCCATTCAATTCCAAATAATTTTGTATTATAGCCTTTTGTCAACCATCTTCATGCAAAATCAAGCTTAAAATAGCATCAGCATTTGCTAGTTCAGTGACTATTGGGAAAAAAAATTGAAAGACTGCTTTTATAAATAAGGTAGTGATGGACTTCTTCACAGCATTTTTTTTCTAATTCATCCTGGAGAAGTTAGGATTTAGTTAAATAAATACATTTCCAATGCTATTTATCTTCCTGAAATCAATACTGGATCCACAGATATAGCCAAATCAAGGTCTTATGGTCCATTGCCAATATTACAGCTTTTATCACCTTTCTAAAAGCAATTCTGACTTCGAGATCGTTTTATCCACTGTATTTGTTGTTTGGTTTGGTGGGAGAGTGTCGTGTTTATCACAAGTACTGAGTGAAGGTAATCTCATTTTTTCTATCATTTAGACCCTTTGAATATCTCCCCGGTCCAGCCATGTTCACCTCTCATCTGTGATATTCAATTTCATTCTGTTCATTAACAGTTCTAATGCCTCCATTTTTCTGTTGTGGAAAATGGGTAGTCAATTTTGCCCTACTGTGTGGAGGCTGTTCACCGTGGTATGGAGAGCTTAAGCAGCTTTCTTAGGGGCTTGAAATCTTAGCATTAATCATGTTTGAAGAGTGTGCAGAAGACCTATATGTGAGGGTTCTAAATAAAGTTTAAAAAATTTGTCCCTTTCTTTAATGCCTAGACAGGAGTTGGGGTTTTTTGTTGTTGGGGTTTGCATTGCTTGTAGGGGTTTATTTATGGTGGTTGCTGAACACCGCAAAAATTTAAAATCCTGACATAATCACTGGCATTTGTCTATAGTGACAAAAATAAACCTCTCCAATATGCTCACTTCTGTGTGACTTTATATTTTTCCAGCAGGCATTCTCTTCAGTAAGTCTCATGCTATTTAGCATTGCAGATTCAGAGGCATTCCCATCCTGTTCATGTGACTAACAGATATAGTAAGTGGATACATCTGTAGTTTTAATAAAAACTTCTGGGGTTCCATGAGTGTTTTTGAAGTGGAAATGGCAAAATCTTTTGCAAGAATCAACAAATCATAGCCGGTTTTACATTTACAAAAATATATAAAAGAACTAAAAGGTTATGCAGTAAGACTTAGTAAATAGCTCCAATCCATCCATATCCATTGCCAACGACATCTCCATCAAGGGACCCACTTAAATCAAACAACCTTTCTTCTGGCAAACACTTCTGCAGAATCACCAGCCTTAGCAGCCAACATATCCAGGGTTCACCAGTCCAGAGGCAGAGTGAATATGACACAGGAGTTCTTCACTGAGAATGAGTTTTCACAAGAGTGCTGAGCTGGTCTAAGAGCTTCCTACCACTAAAAATATGGTTCAGCTTTCCCCTTTTTCTCTGTCTCAGCTGTGTGTACTTACCACTTCCTTTGTGCTAGCTCCAACAGTTTGATGACTCAATTCTGCTCACTCAGCAAGCAAAAAAAAGGAGATAATTTTCTGCCTGTTGAATAAGCTGACATGTCTCATCAAGGGGTCAGACCGGCTTCAGAGACAGCAAAAGAAAATGTACAGGATCACACAGCCAGAGTGCAATGGGAAAAGAAGATAGAAGATCTCCTGTGCTGGTGAATTAGCACAACCATCTTCTGAAATACACATTTCTTGCCATCCACATCTCAGCACTGAAAATGGGACTGATAACATGTGTACTGTCAGATTTGTTCCAGGTAATCTACTCTCCATATATCGCCTTATTAAGCTCAGGCAAACACCTCAAGAGTTTGATTATCTGGACATAAGCAAAACTCTATTGCCTAATCAGTAACTGAAATACTCATAATGTTCACATCTCTCTTTCCAACAGCATAATCAGATAAAAGTATTCACTTAAGAATTTTCTTCAAGCTGAAAGCTACATTCTCTGATAGTATGTGAAGAATTTGATCAACCCCGTGACATAAGATTCAGTTTTTTAGCGGCAAATTTCATTAAAAATACTTGAAATGTCTCCCGAATATTTGGCAGTGTACGTAGTGTTAGTTGTGCAAGTAGTGGTTTCATTTGTCACAAAGACAGCACAGGATCACACCTAGAAGCCTAGCAATGGAGGCATGCATAAATAAACATCCTTTTTGAAATGTGTGCTCCACACAAAAAAAAAAAAAAACCCACACAAAAAAACCAAAACCAAAACAAAACAAAAACAAAAAACCAAACAAACAAACAAAAAAACAAACAGACAAAAAATAATAACCACAAACAAAACAAGACTAAAAAGCCAGGGAATCTTAGTTTAGTGAGTTAATGAAACAGTAATAAGAAAACACACCCTTTGGTCCTTATTGCAGCATTTATTACACAAAGCAGAAAAACTGGTTCCTATACATGAGGCCGTGAGTTGTGCGTTCAATTTTGGGCCCCTCACCACCAGAAGGACATTGAGGTGATAGAGCATGTCCAGAGAAGGGCAACAAAGCTGGTGAAGGGTCTGGAGCACAAGTCCTACAAGGAGAGGCTGAGGGAGCTGGGGTTGTTTAGCCTGGAGGAAAGGAGGCCTGGAGGGGACCTTATTGTTTTCTACAACTACCCAAGAGAAGGGTGTACCATGTAGGGATCAGTCTCTTCTGCCAGGCAGCCAGGGACAGGACAAAAGGAAATAGCCTTAAGCAACACCAGGGAGGTTTGGGTTGGATAGTAACAAATATTTCCTCATGCAAACTGTTGTTAAACATTGGAACAGGCTGTCCAGGGAAGTGCTGGATCACTAACCCTGGAAGTATTTAAAAAGGTATGGATGTGGCACTTGGGGGCATGATTTAGTTTGGACTAATTTTAGTTTTTGGACTTTGCAGTGCTGGGTTAAGAGTTGGACACAATGATCTGAGAGATCTTTTCTAACCTAAACGATCCCATGATTCTATTTTATCTGTTGATCCACGGCTCACTGACAGTTGTATTTCATGCTTTTTTTATTAGGAAGCTGGGGGGAAAGCTGTCCATTAGATTTGTGAGAGGAGGTGCTCCTTGGGTCAAAGAAAACTCTCTGTAGGGAGTGGGGATCTACCCCCAAGCACACTTACCTTTTAGATTCCAGGGTGGAAAAAACAGATTCTGAGGCCCAGGAGCAGACAAACTAGGGTTAAGATCAAAGACCACACTTTTTAGATAGTGTCTGCTGTAACCTGGGAAGCCACTAAAACTGAAAGCAGAGCTGGAGGAAAGGACCTGTCCTTCAAGAAACAACAGTTAAGAGAAATAGTTGTTTTCAAAGCTTTTTATTTTTGTTCATCTGTAGCAGACTTCAATTATCTCAGTTTCAAAACTAATGTATTCAAAGCTGTTCCAGTAAGCAAGGTTTTTGATACTCAGTGCCCTTTCATACCCACTGGAGGGGAAAGGTGCAGGCAGCTCCTCCTTAGCACTTTGGCTTATAGTGCATTCTGTCTCACTCAGATCAGCAGGCTGTGCCCACTGCTAGCCACCCCTGCTATCTCCACACTAAATCCTGACAGGCCAACCTTCCTTCTCCAGAGCAGCTTCTGCCCTGTCTCACCGTGATTGGAAGCAGTCAGCTTCCCCCAGCAAAGGACCTGCCCATCAGGAACAGCTTCACCACATTCCCTAGGAGCAGTTCCAGCCTTGCTCTGCACTCTGCAGTTAAAAACCCAGCCCCTCTGCACCAGACAATATGATATTTCACTCCAGCCCAGGGGCTAGGCATAGCCTTTATCTCTACATTAAAGATGCCTTTATTCTTTTTAAATGAAAAATTCTAACTTATTGATTAACATCAAGCAAAACTGCAACAGGCATTCTAAGACCAATTTAAAATATTATTCAAAGAGTAAAAACTTTTTCATGAATAAGGTTTCCGCACACTTGAGAGCAAAATATGACATATTGAACAGAAAAGTAATATTAATCTTTGAGAAAGACAAATTTCCTAGTCAGCAAAAATTTGCTGAAGTTGTATACTTTTTACAAAGAAATTAAATCACTGAGCTGCTCTGGAATCCTTTATAGCTAATAATTAAAAATCCAAAATCTTATTTTCATCCTGTAATAAATATAGCTAACAATCAAGATAGATGACACAAAACTAGAAAGGTTTGTTGGATGATTTAAGTTGAAGGAGTTGCTACATCAATATATTGTACTCTAAAAAGGGCATGCATCATTAAAAAAGAAGGCTTTATAATTAATATGTTTTCATACAACCTACCTTATTTCCCCTGAGATCACTAACCAAAGCCTTTTAAAAATTGATTAGTTCAGGCACTTAGCCTAGTACCACTTTAGAATGTAGCAAGACAGATATTAGCTGAATTTAAAATTACAGCAACTTTATTTTTAATTACTTTCCAAAATGCCAGATTTACATATTATCAAATACGCTTCCATGGCAGAACTGACCACTAAGCATTTTTGGACAATGACAAAGAAAAATTAATTATATTCTTTCTAAAAAATTCACTTAGCATTCAGAACACCTGCATTGTTGTCAGGGATAATAAATGTGATTAAACTTGTATAAATTTCACTATATTAACCAGTACAATAACTCAATAGCTTTGCTGAACTGAGCTGATGCTATACATTGCAACACTGAAGTACCCAAGTATAATGTAGGGGAGTTCTAGAAAAATATATGTGTTCTGGAGGGAAGAATTGCAACCTGCCAAAGACAAATTCACCTTCTTAAGCTGTCAGTAAAAGGACGATTTCTGGAACTGAGACATTTTAACAAAAAAAGTTTAATCATAAGTCATGCATTGTTAAGGCTTAGCAATACAATTGTCCTGCTTGTATTAATATATTAGTTCCCAAGGTTTGGCTGTTTTTATTAAGAAAAAAATTAATTGTAGCAGGACATGGTTTGTGTTTTGAGGCATTATGGTTGGCTGATCCTGGGGGAATTGTGCAGTATTCCTTTGTCATTCCACGGGAGGCTTATGAAACAGGAATGGTGTTGGTCCAGACAACAAATTCATACTGCTAACCGTTGACACCTGCATCCTGAACAAAGAACAAAACATAAGTAGCAGTATTTCCAGGTAAAAGACATTTTTCTTTTAATGAGGTGAAGGTCCAGGTTTCAGAGAACTGTCTAGACAGGCAATAAAGCACCCTAAACATCTCTCAGAAACCTGGTACCTGGTGCAATGTCACTGGTGAGACAGGAGGAGCTGCCCCTGGAGCAGAGATCCCCTATGGGTGCTCCAGTACATCCAGTGGGAATTTGCTCAGTGTAAGAAAAGGAGCTACTGAAAGCATAGGCCTGAAGTTAGAGTGTGGAAACTAGAATGCCACGGCTCACCTAGAGGCAAGGGAAGGACTGTGGGTACCTACACAGGACAATTTCTGCTGCTTAGTCTTCTCTTTTATGAAAAAATGTGCCTCTCTCTATGGTGCTTGTTGCTCCGTCTGTTGACCACACGTGAAGCTAGATGACAAGAAAAGGTGACTTGCCTGTATTTAGATAATACTGAAGGAGAGCCCACTCTGATAAAAGTTTTGCATTTTTCCAAAAGACTATGTGGGATTCACTGGAGCAACACCCAGTCTCTCCAACCTAAAAATGTAGTCCTTAATAATTAGAGAAGACTGTTTGAGAACCTCACTGCTCAAGTGCAATGCAGGTGATGCACAAAAAAGAGCTAAGAATGGGGATATGTGATCTTTGTGGTTGGCCCAGTCAACAAGGATGCATAATTTACAAACAGTGTCAAAACGGAGGAAAGAAAATGAAGTGACAGACGTGCTTATTAGAATGTCTTGTCAAACTTGACACATCTTATTACTCATTCTTAGATAATGTTCAAAAGTTACAAATATCATGAAGGGAGAATAGTACCCAGGAACCTTGAGTCAGCTGACACAAAAAGGATAAATTATTGAAGGAGGGTTGCAAATAGAAGAGCTTATGCAATGATGCCAAGCAATTCAGAGGATGAGGCAAACACTGAAGTATGAGGAAACATTTATAGGAGTCTGAAAGAAAGTTCGAAAGCTTCTTATCCTTTAAAATAAATCCATCTCAATTAGTATAATACCCATTTGAAATGCCATGGCAAAGAATATTTTGTGGTGAGGCAGATCCCTGCTGCTGTCTGGGGGGGACTGTTGAATTATTTCCTTATTTATGTCATGGCCATGAGGAGGGAAATCAAAAATATTTCCATTCACAGGCAACACATCCTACATTGAGTTGTAACACAGCCATTTCTGATGCAAAACATTCAAATTGCCTTGTAAGATGTAGCGATGCCCTATGGTAATTCATTAATTGAAATTCTATGGATAATTTAAATAAATTATTCCAGGGATTAGTTAAACTATAGGAAACTGATAAAAAAGCAGAGATTAAGTCCTGTACTAGTCTACCTAAGCAGAGGCTCCTTCGTTCTGTTTTGTGTGGAAGACTGACATATATTGTACCCATCAGTGTCATAGCTGAGCATCTTTTGTCATACTTGAATACAATGTTGACAGAAGAAAACACTGCGTAATAAGTCCTGTTTCCTGCTGCGCATGGACTCAAACCATTATCACCAAATCTTAGCCTTGTCCTGCAGCCAGGACAAGGTCCTAGCTTAAGATTTAGACCAATCCAGATACTTTGGTCCTGTGTCAGAACTTGGTGCATTCATCATGTACTTCCCCAGCTCTGGGGAAGCCAGGGAGATAAACTTCTCATCTGAGTAGCAAAGAGACTGGAAAGTCAAGATACCTATCTCTTCCTCCCATGAGGGAAGGCTCCCTCTGTTCCTTTTTCCCATCTCTTTCCCCTCCAGGCCTGAGAAGAACACAAGACACTTCAATTTGTCCCCTTCTCAAGGAATGAGTAATGTAAAGTGCCACAGGAGGACCTGTGGAGTAACAATCCTTGGGGGCTTAAAGGTAGGCAAGTAGACAGAAATGAGACTAGGGACCAGCACCGCCTTATCCTAAACATCTGGTGAAGAAGTGACGTTATTTGTAGAATTACAGCACACACGCATGCCCATACCTGCACACGCACACACAAACCATGGCAAGGGGCAGACGGAGTCCGAAAATTAACAACGAGCCCAAAACATATTATACTCTTTTAAAAAGCAAATATGCACATTGGGGACCAGTCTCAAATTATGGGGCCTGACTCATGATTTTTGAAACTTTAGTATTAGCAGCACAGCCCTTTATGCAGTAATTACAGCACTCTTAATTAGATTGGGAGATTGCTCCAAGATTCCTGAGACAACTTATGTGACAAATATAGACACCCTCAAGGCAGTCATATACATTTATGGAAACAGCAATTTAAATAACAGCTATAAATGGATCAAGTGGATCTGATGACATCATCATAATGAAAAATTATTCTTGACACCACCTTATGAAAAATCATTTTAAAAGTGAGTCATTCGTTTTTTTTCACTACATCAAAACACACTGATGTGATTTAAAATCACTCTTGAGGGAAACAAAGGCTGTTGTTTCACTCATCCACTATAGCACTCTTTCAGAATAGAAGTTTATAAAGAAGTTGTGTTACACCAGAAATAGTTCTGCACACCCTTGTTGGACCAGTAGGAAGCTATTAAATGCAACCCTGATACGGCATTCTTTGCTTCACTTGCTCCATGCATGATGTTACCAGTTCACATGATGAGATTTTAAGCACACTTCTGTTTGCTCTTCTTGTTTTCAACTTCTTTCCTAGTGTTTACTTTGCTAGACAAATCTAACTGGGTTTTAGCAAATATGAAACAAAGATTGCATTGCCTTGCCAAATTCCCTCCCACCAAATTACTAAATTACTGAAGGCAAGCCCTGTTTCAGTAGACCTTGGTTGTTTTGCTTGACCTCCAGCAGGTGTCCAATTAAGTCTGAAAAATTCATATGATATTCCCTTTCCTTTGATAGTTCTAGAATTAAACTGATGAGATCTCTAGAGAAGGATCATCAGTGTTACACCTTTCATCTTTAATTACACTGGTTGAAGATGAATGAATGTACCAGAAGGATCCCAGCTGCGAAGTAGCACACTTATTAGATAGTTGATAATTTAATATACACTCTGAATTCCGATTATTTTCTTAAAACATCTGAAGAGCTTTCAACATATCTTATGACAAAATCTTAGTATTTATTCAGCTGGACATTGACTGTATTCTTTTCCTTTTAAAAAAATACTGCTCAGATGCAGGCAGAGAACTGTGACTGGCCTTATAGAACAAAGAATTTTAGACAAGGTGAGTTAAAGGTCCTGGTTAATGCTTTCAATCTGTTGTTTCTAACAATTGTATACACATCATCTAAGAGAGCACATAGAGAAGCAGGGCAGAAGACTCCTAGAGGACTCCCTGGAGTCCCACCACAGAAGAAGATTCTCCGTCCCTCTGCTCCAGCACTGTAGCTCCAGCCCCTCCTCATGTATTTTGCTTCTGAGAATGCTTCATTGAAAATGAAATGCTGAATGAGTTCAACTTCAGAGTGAGTCACAGCAAAACAGACTTGCTAGGTAGGGTCTATAATATAGATACCTAACATTAGGTCTCAGCAAATAGAGGTTGAGAGCTACTTGTCTGGACTTCTTGTAGACTGTTGAGAGAAATAAGTATGGAAATAACTCCTTTCATCTTCAGAAAGAGGTAATAAAAGAGTTCAGATAATACTGCAAATGTACCATCCTCAGGGGCCAACATGAATGCTGCTGAATTATTTCAGTATAGCACTCTTGAAAAATACTCAAGTGTCCTGGGTTGATGTTATGAAGCCGCTTCATTCCTTAACCATCCGCTCAATGCCCAAGGACACTGTGCCCCTAAGATGGGCCCGGGGAGCGCGCCAACGGGACCGAGTGCGGGGCAGTTCAACAGCCGGGCCCACGGCTCGGGGGCTCTGGGGCTCAGCAGGGCTTGGGAGGGAGTGCACCAGGAGCACTGTGTTGTTTTTCTGGGTTTCCTTTGTGTTCCTGCTAGCTGGGAAAAGGTTCTGCTGGTTTTTTTCCTTGTTCTTCTTTCCCTTTCCTTCCTCTTGCCTCACTGCCTCCCTTCCCTCCTCACCCGTCCAGGGAGCCTGTGGGTGGCCCCAGCGAGCCCGCAGGGTGGCCCCGGCTGATCCGAGCCCGAGTGTCTGTTCCCTCTCCGGCAATTTGTTTTATTTTGAGGGGTTTTTTTCTATTCTACCCTGTTTTGTTCATGTGTTAATGAACAGTTTGGTTTCTTTTCCCACTTTCACTTCTTGTGACCCATTTGTCTCATTGACGGAGGAAAAGCGGAGGAACACTCATTCCAGAGTGTTTCCTCCTGAAGTTTTGTCTCAAAAACTCATCTCATCAAGTCTTGCCCCAAGCCAGATGCAGTTAAGTAATAGACTTTGTTCAGATATCTCCAGCTAAGATCGCTGTAGCAGGATGCTCTACCTAAGCAGGGATACAGCAGCTCAAAACTTGTATTTTTTACAGGTTGATGGCTTGAGCAGGCAGTTTGCTGTTTGTTGGAGCAAGGAGAGTCTGCTGATTTTAGTGTTGGTGAATGCTGAGATCAGTTTGACCAAGCCATCAGACCCCACCACAAGGATGTGTAAGACATGCTCCCTGAGGCTGGGACCAGCAAGGAAATATAAGCACTGATACAAAAGTGAGAGTCAAAGTGTTGGGCAGAAAAAACCAAAGAGCTGCTAATACTTTTTTCAGCACAAAGCATTTTTTGCTGAGTAAATCTGACAAAACATAATCTTAAAAATGTGCATGACTGACAGTCCATCACTTTATACCATAAAAGGCCAGTCCCACTTCTGCATGGTGAGGCCTTCGAGCATACACCCCTAAGGTGTGTCACGGTCCTTCCCTTGAGTGGAGATGCCCCTCAAGGTTACTTCTTGAGGCTGAAAGAAAGAGATTTGCCCACAGTCATTAATAATTGGTTTTTCTTTCTATTTTTAATATAATTGCTTCAATATTGCTCCTATAATAGCACTATATTAGTAGTTATAGCAATCCATACTGCATAGTAAATAATTTTGATTAAGCTCTTTTTTTTGTCTAATCATTATAATTTTTTTAATCAACTCAAATAAGTAATTCATTTTATTTATATAAATATATTTGAGTGGCCATCCTTAATCCTGCAGGACAAAGTTTTATAGAGGCTCAATTACACTTGTATAATCCCTTAGACATAAACTGTTGACTGAGCCTGGGGCTAAGATTGGATCCGGTCGCACCAGGGCTCCTCTTTGAGAGGAGTTACAAAAGCAAGGAGGTCCTCTCTTGCACCTCGTGACTCAGTGGGAGGACTTCTCTAATAAATTTTGTCTGAAGCTCCCATTCCGCCCGTGACAATCACATTGTTTTACTTGAGTAAACTCACTGGCATATGAACAGTGCCTTTTTCAGTTGTTCAGGGCTTGCCTTGGAAGGGAAAAGGTACAAATGATAGCCTGGCACCTGTGTTCTGTCCTTCTAGACTCCAATGCAGTCAACCTGAGCTGCTGCAGAAAGCATATCCTCCACACCAGAAACTAAAACTCTCATCTTCTACTTGCACATTAATTCATGGGTAGGCACAGCTCAGAACAGACATGATTTGATACAATTGTATGGGAAGCTTGAGTGGTCCTTCCACTGGGCATATTTCTAGGCTGTATTCTCATTTTCTTATTGATTTGCTGCTTCGTGTTCAAAAATGAGCCAACTCACAATATCAGGCAAAAGCCTGATTACAGATTACATGTATTGAACTGAAACACATCCATTGAAAACTATAAAGAAAGTAATGGATGATAGCACTAAGGTCACACAACTTTGTTGATAGGCTGCATGACTCTATAAACTTCAAATCCAGCCACAATATTGTTTTACTTCTCTTGTACAGAGATGACAATCTTTTCTATCAAGTGGCAGGATTGGCTAGTAGTAAAAAAATTATCAGAAAACAATGACCCTTCCTTTTGCCTCTGGAAATCAAAGAACATTATGATATTACACAGAAATTTTGTGATGTTTGCTTCATTTAAATTCTGAAGAACTTGAAAGTAGATATTGTCCAGAGCCATGTTCAAAGTAATCAGCCATAATATTCCTAGTTACTTTGAGAAGCATGAAATGAGACCCTACATAGATTCACAGCAAGATTTACAGAAACATAGGTAGACAGCTACAAGTGCCTTACACTCTTTTTTTTTCTTTTTCTTTTCAGAAAGAATCCATTCTGTTATTTCAGATTCAGTCTGTTATCAATTAAAAATGTTTTACAGCTCAAACACAAGATCAGTCAACCAAGGGGCTTAGTAAATGTGTTACTTATATAGTTATTTGTTAAAATGAGCACCATTGCATTATAGAATGTTAAGACAAATTGTTGTGCCCTTTAGATTCATTATAGATGACAAAATACTAAATAAATCTTAAATAAGTATTCGCCTTTCATCACACAGGAACATAAATGGTTAGATCTTATCAACAGGGGGGTCTTTTTAATCTTCCTTTATTAACCATAGGAAAAAAATATTGTTGTTTTCCTGGCCTTCTTTCTTAAAAAAGTCTGATAACTCTTGGCATGGTGGGGGAGAGTTAAGGCAGATCATCTTTCAAGTGAGGAGCAAATCAATCTCAGTGGAGGAAAGCCTAACCAGCCTTACAGACTCTGGCCTGCCAGGTACTGTCTTACAGAGAGACTTCAGTTAAGTGTCAAAGGCAAACCAGCACTTTATAACGGTACTTCATTGTGCACAAGCAGGGAGTGCATTATCTTATCATCTGGTTTTATAACTTCCTGCTTCATTGTGCTGCAGATTAAAAAAAAAAAAAAAGGATATAAATGTCATCTTCTGTGTCATTAACCTAAAATCTATTAGAATTTTATTAGAAAATAAGTAGCAAGACAGTACAGCTACATTTCCTCCCTTATGCTGTGCTAAATTGCTTGTGAAAGTGATATATTATGACTCTTACTCTACATCTATTGCAAAACATGGAAGAGAAGCCCACATACTGTGTACATTAAATGGTAATGTTAAATTGGCAATGAAGCAATGAACATCTCCCTAAATCTCCAAGCAGGTTCTACAAATTTCCCTTTTGAAGGATAAAGATAAATAAAGAAATTGTTCCCATCTAGGACTAAATAAATGATACTAGTAAGCTTCCTTGTTGATATACCCAGGTCACAAGCTATTAACCTTTTTTTAAGATACTCTTTTTTGAAGAATAACCAAAAAAGAAAGTGCTCTTGTATTTCTTTGCTTGGGGCAGGCATTTCCTTTTTTATTAAAACTCAGAAGTCTTCAGAAAGAAAACTGATCTTAGAGCCAAGAGTTTAGAGGCTATGAAATGTTATTAAGGTTTCTGCAAAACAGAAAAGGTCTCAGTTCATTTGGCTTTTTAAAATATACATATTGGAAAGCAGAATTCAGGAGGGATTCAATTTATTCCTGAGTAACTGGTCAGCACAAGGTTAAATAAAGAGGCAAGTTATGTGTGGACTTCAGGCTCCCTCTTTAAGGCTCAGCTTTACCCAGAATGGAGCAGATGAAGAGACTGCAAAGGGTAGATCCAAAAAGGCAAAACAGTACATCAGCAAGTAGCAGGCTTAAGCCTCTCTTGGGAGCTCTTTGCTCACAGGTAAACTTCGCAGTGTTGATTTTTCTGAATTAGTGAAGAAAACACTTCTAATTCTTGTAATATGAAATCAAACCAAACTCCTGCCTTTCAGCACATCTGCTGCAAGTCCCAGGTTTCACCTCCACAGCAGCCTGCAGAGATCCAGAGCAGTTCCCACACACACCTAGCAAGGCAATCCTTGCCACCTTGAAATTTGGCCGTTCTCCCAGCAGGACACAGGTAGCCTCTGTAAAGAGCCCGTTTCTAATTCTCCTGCTCCCATGGCTGTGGATGGTGATGATAGTCCATAAAGCATCCAAGCTGCACAAAAGAGCACCAGGAGAAATTAAAGCTCTTCAGGCTGGAGCTGCTCCTGCAGAATATAACTGATCCATCCAACACTGGCAGCTGCTTTCCAGACTCTGGAGATCTGGGCATGTGTAGTGGGACAGGGATTGTAGAAATTGAAGCAGCCTGCAGGTATGAGCTGAACCAGCATATTTTCAATCCAGTCTCAGTTCAATTTAAACTGGGACTAAAATCCTTCTAGTCTGGGTCCAAGTTCAGGCCCATAATTAACATGATTGGGCCCAACAATCCTTCACAGCATTTAACATGGAAAAATGCTGCATTTAAAAGTAGGAATGTGACAAAAGCATGTGACAAGGGTAAAGCTTCCAGTCACAGCTCAGCCAGAGGGACAGCCCCTGCTCCCCCAGCAGCACAGCCACTCTTCACACTTGTAACACAGTGCCACAGTGTCCTCTCAGCACTCACATCTGATTTGAGAACATGGAGAGGTGCTGCAGCGCTCTGTGGGTGCTGCTGTGCTGTAGAAATCAAGCAGAATTGCAAGAAAAAAAAGTAAGTTCTCTGTTACCTGAATACACCCCAGATGTGCAGAAACTCATACACATTTATACAGTGATGCACCGCACAGGACTGCCAAGGTTCAAAAGACATAGAAAGGGCTCTGCTGTATAAAAAGGCACTGTTCCCTGTTGTAAAATAAAGACCAAAAGAATAGAGCCAAGTGAGCACAAGAAGTACCTGAATTGATAAGTACCCATTTGACAAGCATAATAGCCTTGTATCATGGTGCAGAAATGAGGGCTTTTCCTGCCCACACCAGGGTTGGGGAGAGGCAGAGGAGGGTTAGGGGCAAGAGAGGCTCTACATGATGTGGCTTTGTATGCCCTAGAAGGTTTAGGCAGCTCCTGTGCCCAATAGCACCCCAGCAGAGATGTCACTTTATGGTCAACTCAGTACTTTGAAGTGGTAACTATCTGCTGGTTCAGTCCCAAACTGACTACAATGATTTCAAAGGTACGGTTTTGCATTTGTCTCTGTCTTGGACAAAAAACCCCAAGATTTGAACCATTTATATGCTTAGAGTTAGTGCTAGGTTTAGCTGGTTGTGAAGAAATGAGGGGGTAAATACACCCATATATGGAAAATTACATCCATTTTTCTTCACAGTTAACAAATTATTCCTGATTGTCTTTGTCCAGAGACAGCAAAAATACCTGGGTCTTCAAAGGCACTGGTGTTGCTGCCACTGTCAGAAAGGCTGTTGGCGAGCACTGCTCATCAAAGGGCATTTTATATCTGCGTGCACACCCTTCACATTCTGCTGCCAAAGCAATGTCAGGCTGGGTCATATGCCTTCAAGGCAACTTTAACTTGGGCACAGTTCTTCTAAAGACACTAAAAATGATTTACATTTTTCCTTACTAAATCAGCATTTTTGGTATCATTTGTGTCAGTGCCAACTTCCTCTCATTCTTCACCTCTATTCTGGCCCACCGTTCCCCTCCCTTGTGTGCTTCTGAATAGCACTTGCATGCCAAAAAACCCATATTGATGAATGCAAAGTTTGTTCAGTTTATTAGAGAAAACTATATTGTACAGCGTCCTATGTAACCTGCACTAAAAATCTATCTAACATTGGCTTAAATCTTTCATGAATAGGAGTAATTTGTCTGAATAGGATCTTTCCAAATGGCACATACCCCAGATTTAGACATTTTTTTTCACATTACATTTTTTGACTCAAGCAGTTAATGCCAAGATGACAGAAAGTGGCACACTCTGACCTCTATCCTGACAGGAGGAGGCTGGGACTTGATGCAGAATTTTGGACTTGGAACAAGCACTCAGATACTGTGGTGATTATTTCACACTGATTACCGCTCTTTACTGCTGATATTATTTTCCCTGACTGGTTAACTTTTCCCATCCATGTGCCTCTTCCATCAAGGTAAATTATTAAACAATTCATTTCATTTGCTTGAGGGCTGTTGGTTTGGTTTGGGGTTGTTTTCCCTTTCCCAGAAACACATTCAATTTACCTTGCAGCAGTGTGCAGCAGAAATCACAGTGCAATTTCAGAAGGAGTTAACAGGCAAGAGCTGCACATTATTCATATCTCACAGAACTTGATATTAAGTTATTATTCCTCACTCTCAAAGGGACAAACTGAGCCATGAGAAGTGATTGCTGAGACATTCCAGTGCTTCTGCAGGCACAATGGTGTGAATGTTTCCAGTGTGGCTCAGCATACTGTCTTCACTTACATTTACTGCCAATGCCAAGCACACACGGTGAGGGCACTAAAGCCCTTTCAGATGTTGATGACTCACACTCTTTAAATACGTCACATGCCCCGACAAATCCACCTTCCCATAGAAGGCACCAAATGCCATTAGATGAAGCAGATGTTTCTAGGCAACCTGACCATGACCATGAAGTGACCCTCATCTATTTTGGATTTATCAAATCATCAAAGGCTCCTGCTCCTGCCAATAAGACTTGGGACAGGCAATTCAAAGAGGTCATTATATAATGACCAGACACCTGAGCCAACTAAGGCAGAAAATACTGCCTACAAGGGATTGGGGCTCTTTCTGAGGGAAGAGGAGCCCCCAGGAGCTGAGGGGACATGGAACAGCCAGTGTCCTCTTCTACCAGGGTGCTGACCTACCACATCTGAGAAGAGGGAGCCCTGTGACTGTGGCAGCCATCAACCAGCCAGGGACCAGCAGACAAGGTGAATGAGTCAGACTTGGGGTCTATGCAGGAAGATGTTTTGGGAACAGGGGGATGCAGGGATGGGGACCTGACTGGAGCATAGGTCTGGAGTCCCTCCAGAAAATCCCATCAGGAAGTCAGGACAGAAAGGCTCTGAGCAACCCGCAATATTTGTCAGTCAGGAGTGGGGACCTGTACTGAAATGGAACTCCTTATCCATAGGCAGGGCATGCATGGGCGATAGCGGCAACAGAGGCGTTTCGTGCTCTTATGGCCCTGACAGCATCCTTCCCCTCTTAAAGGGCAGTAAACACCAAGGTTAACCAGCCAGCTTCCACAACGCCTTTTTATTGTACACATACCAGAACGCAGGTAATCCCAAACATCTGGAAGGTAGCAACTCCAGTCAGCCACCTAACGCATCATACTAAATTAGATACCAAATATCAACCACATCATCAAAAACAGACATTAATGCAAAGAAAGGTCACTCAACCTTTGAAATTTCATTTTAAAAAAATCCTGGATGCCCAAGATCTAGCAATACAACATTTTACCATAAAAAACCCATAGCCCACTTACTATGCAAAGATGCCCTAGCTGCAACCACAGAATTACTAATAATGTCAAAATGACAATGTGGAATACAGAGGAGGTAGTACTCCCAGACATTTACTCAGTAACCTATCAGGAGTGTTACATATGAATTATGTTGTGAAACAAGAGGTTAGCAGTGAAAAAAAACTAGCTGATAAAGAGGTATTGTAGCAGTTTATTAGAAATGTGGGCTGTGTCAAACCCCTTGTTGTAATTACAAATGGAATAGCTTCTACAGCTATGAGGGAGAACTGAAAGCAGATGACTGCACAGAATAGACTCTTTATGAAGTGCTCAGGCACTAAGAACTGCTCAGCCAACAGTCCTTTTCTACTTGAGTGCCATTTCCAAGTGCTTTATATTTTGCTCTCAGAGACTGAAACGATCAAAGCCTGGAGCTAAGATGATGGTTCCACATCAGGCAAGTAGCTAGTTTTCAATCCCTGTATTAGGCACATTCTTTTTAAAAATGTGTTAATCCTCTAGTTTTCCAAATATTCACCACAAACAATTCATAGCAATCAGTTGGGAGGAAAATGCTTTGATACCTAACATATCCTGTTGCCTTTGAGAATTTTATAGTGCTATGGTACCTTACCAATTCTGGTCTAAAAAGGGACAGCTCCCAAAAAAATAACAAGGGCAAAATCGGCAATTAACTTGGGCAATAGGCTCTGAAAAGTGCAAATTTCCTATAAAATCAGGACTGATTCTGTTCCTGTGGAGGAAGGGTGAGACTGCCTGAAGCAGCAGCTCCACAGGCTCAGCTGCTCCCCGGTCTCTGGTCTGCATCTCCCCCTACTTCCTCACTCTCCCTTCCCCATCCTCTCTCTCTTCAGAAGCCACCTGTCCTCCCACGGGCAAATCCTGCTGCAGCCGATGCTGCCCAGAAGACCAGAGCAGATTCTTGGAGTGACAGGCAAGAACCACTACACTGAGTTTGGTGGAAATCTGCTGATGTGAAAGCAGCCTTCAGTGATGCCACGCAGCATGCTGCTGTAACCCCAGTAATAACTGACTTGGCAAATTTCTTTTCCAGACAATCTAGCTCAAAAGTGGCAAACAGACTCTCTCTCTCTGTTGTTTACCTGCTAGGAAGCATGGAATAAATGAAGCATGCATGTGCATGTGCACAACTTTTGTATATTGGGAAAGTTACCTGTCCTTCACTTTCTCATTTATTAAACTCTCACTTTGACAGGTTCTTGCACACATGCTTGGACAATTTTTAGAAGTATCATCAATCTAACTGCAGCTGAGTTGCTCTCTCGCCCCCCTGTTCAGACTTTGACTGAACAGTTTCTTTTAATAAATGAGTGATATGGGTGGGTGTTATCAACCTACTGTAACATTTAATAGATATTCATAACATTTATTAATCATGAGCAAGTTTACAAAGGATTCAATCCTGCAAGGTGCAGGGAGCACTCAATTCTCCTTGAAGTCAGTGAAAGCAGAAAGGGTGAGATTTTTGTCCTTCCAGGTTCTGTATTACAAATGCCAAGTCTTCCTTCTGGACATTAAAAAATTGAGCACAGCTTTCTGAAGCAATGCATGTGCCATATATTCAGTTTGTTTTTACCAGTACCCTGTTCTGTGTGGACAGAAAGATCTATTTTTGTTTTAAAAGCTGTACTACAAACAAAAGTCTTCCATCAAATTTATCCCAGGTACAGAAGTCTGCTCTTTAGCAGAACTTGCTGCATTGTCTCTGGCTGCTTTGAATCACAGCAATACTGCTTGGCCTATAAACACTCATATAGAAAATGGCAGTGTTCACATTTCTTTCCACATGCAGAACTCAGAAAAACTTCACGAATTAAAAACCAATCAAGTATATTAGAACAATAACACAGTTTCCTAAAATTTAGCAACCTATTAAAGTGAAATAGAGAATTACAATTAAGATTAATGGGCGACAATTAGAATGAATTTCAATAATTTTTATTTCAAATGCATGTGGGATCCTGTTCATCATTTATATGAAATTATCAAATGTAACCTCATTACTGTTATTTCTTCCCTATATTGGAATTTTTAAAATAAAGTTCTAATTCCTAACATAAAGTAGTAGGGAAAGCAAATAAGAATGCTTAATCCTAATAAAATACTGTTTGCTGAGATTTTTTTTCTCAACAGGAAGATGGCACAGCTGCAATACACATAACTCTGTTCACTAAATATCCACCAATTTTTCTCATTTGTTTACAGACATATTCATGCCCTGGAAGCTGTTCAGCCACTTCTTGACATCATATTGTAATGCTAGATATTTCACAAAAGATTACAAAAGATGCCACCCAAATTCTGTATACCCCAGGAAATTATGTTCTTTTCCCCCAAACAGTATCCCAGTTCTGTAGTTCAGTTCTATCTTGAAAAAACTGATTTTCAGTACCATCTGCAGACTTGCAGCTCAGATGTGGCAATCTGCTTCTTCACTTTCAAACTGAAGAGGCTACAGGTAATACCTCCACAGATTATATTGAACAACAAGCCTTTTATATGAAAGGAAGTCTTGACTAGTGAGCATCTTCGTCATAAGCAGTACTGAGATGCAAGTGTCTGAATGTCAGAAAATCTAAGTGATTTTCCAGTTACTTCATTCTTCTGAACATTTCTGAAAGAAGTTAAACATGATAAGAAGCATATACTTTCTCTTACATCACCAGAGTTAGTGATAAATCGCTGGAAAGCAGTTGTGGTGTCTTAGGAATGGCACTCCCCAATTTAGTGCCTTCTCCACCCCCAAACAAGGCTTTCTGAAACCAGACACCATTTGCTTGCTCCCCACCCCATGCCCTCCCCCTTCCCACTTGGGGGAGGAGATGAGAATTGGAAGCACAAAGAGGTTAAATTTACTGGTTGAGATAAGAACAATTTACAGGAAACAGCAATGAGATAAGATAATAAACAGTAACAGCAACAAATTAATAACAAAAGATATATGACAAAAAAACAATTTACACAGAAAAATCACTACAAAATACCAACCTTCCCCCCCAAAACGCCAGTCCCTTACTGCTGCCCCTTCCAAGTGTAAGATAGTATCAAATAAGATTGTGTCCGTTCCTGGCTACTACTAAAATATTAACCCCATCTTGCCCAAAACTAGTTCACCAACACAGCTGTTTACTTTTCCAGACAGCAGAAGGTTGAACCTAAAACTAGGTATAAGCCTAGGAATGGAATACTTGGGCAGCTGAAGGAGGTAACACTATGGCTCCTGACCAGTGTGACTGTGTTCAAAAATATTTTACTTTTCCTTCTTCTGTATTTATACTTAGGGCTCATTTGTTTGCAATGTTCTATGATATAAATATTTTGCCTCCATAGCCCATGATGAAAATTAGATGATACTATAAACTGGCAGAATATTTAACAGCCATGAAAAAGATTTTCTTCACCCTCTTCTGGCTTCTATATGTTAATGTCTTCTTGTCTCCTTCAACATAATCCAGGCTATTTTAGGGGTTCTTTACCTCTGGACATGCTTTCAAATCTCATTATGCAAATCCAGTACATGACACATAAGCAAAAAAATATATTTGAGTTACTAAATGAGAAACCTGAATTCTTTTCCAGAATGAGTTAGATACCCAGTAATAGAAATTAGAACTGTTAACAGAGAATCAATTTGCCAGCTGTCAGTTTAAAAAACAACAATGAAAGTTTTTTAATCAATTCAGTTGGCTACCTGATGTTTCCTTCAACAAGAGGCATTCTTCCCATGACAGGTTCTTGGGAGAAGGCATGACAAAACACATACACATAGGCAGAATGCCTGTAATGGGAGACATTCTGCTAGCAGCAGCCCCTGGAAGATCCCAGCTCTGAGGCCCTGCAAAGGGGTCAAGCAGGAAGTAGAAGGTATCCAGTGCTGAGTGAGGAGAGGAAATGGGGAAACGATAGTCACAGCAAGCAGAAAAAAACAGATGGTGCCAGTAGGCTGTAGGATTGTTGATTTTGGTTTGTAACTACAACTGGCAATCATTTTGAACCACTGCTGCTTTTTCTAATTATTCCACTTTGATTGCAATTACCAGCCAAATTCAACAATCCTAGTAATAGAGCTCAGAGTCTTCTGATGAAACAGTTAAACTCCCAAGTGTTTGCAACCAGACCTTACAAACCTGAAATTTAACAGGAAAACATATTAACAAGAAAACTTTTTGGATCATAAGTTGTATGCTAACGTATTCATAGCCTAGAACCATGAAAGTAAGAAGGTTACCGTGAGGACAGCTGAAACTTTCTTTTGGAAGCTGAATTACAGTCAGTAAAGGCAACACTTACCAAAGGGCAAACAATTCCATGCACAGTTTTGCTGTAGAGCCTAATTTAAGGCAAATGAGTGTCTCAAGATGAACCAAAGCTTGAGGTTTTCCAAAGCAGTGAAATTTTTTTAAAAGATCATGTTGACTTCTAACTCATTGGAAACTGTGCCATGTACTTACAAAACTCATCAAATTTCTTAAGCATTTGCAAGTAGGGCAGGGGTATTTTGAAGTCGACCTACTAGGCTCAGCCAGCACCACAGGCTCACATAGGATGCAAAAAGTCCATTTTGAACTTGTGAGATGTGATCATGAGCACATAAGTGGAAATCAAGTCAAACTAATCTCTTTTTTCTGCTAAATAACGTCTTTCACTTCGCAATTGCTCTTGAGAAGGACGCTTGTCTTGAAAGGAAAACAAAAACAGACTCAGCAAAAAAGTTATAGAAAATCATACTGAAATGACCTCAGGAGTACATCTAATCCTTCTCCTTACTGAACTACACCCAAGCCATGTCTGGCAGACAAGTTCCTCAGGTGAAGATTCCACAATCTTTCACAGATTGTGCTAAAGTTTTTCTGTCGTGGTTCTCATTATATTATTACTAACTTTCAGCAGGAATCCTCATTACGCCAGTTAAAGCCTGTTATTTCTCGTTCTATCAAAAGAATGCAAAAGGAACAGTTTCCCACCCTCCTTTAAGTTGTGCAAAGACTGTTATGTTCCCTACTAATATTTTTTTCTTTCTTTACTTAAACATCCCAATTTCTTAAGCCTTTCTTTATAAATCACATTTTCTACTCCTGCAGTTGCTGTTTCCAGCAATCTCTCCAGTTGAGCCAGGTATTTGTCAAAAGTTAGTCCTCATAACTGGGCATAATATTCCAAATTAATCTTAACCAAAACTTAGTAGACCAGGAGATGATTACATGTACCTACAGGTAATATTCCTGTGTAACTATCCTATTAACTCACAACAAAATTACTTTTTCTGATCCTGTTCTGTAGGTGATTCACTGTGTCAGGAGATTCAGCCTAACCTCTTATTCTCCAGTGAGGAGGATACTCAGTTATCCAGCCTCTTATTCTCTCTCTCTCTGTCGATGTAAGAAGATTATTCCTTTCCAAGCATAATATCTTGAAATTCTTCTTGTTGAACTGCTGCCTTAGACTGCATCTTTTTTGCATCAAACTCTTTCTCAAAACTAATCCCGTCCTACAGTATGCTCCTTAAATGTTGGTATCATATGAAAGTTCACAAAAAATACTGAAAAGTGATAGTGAGCTTTTGATAACTTTTTAAATGCAGTTTTCCAAACAGAGTCCAACCAGTCTTATTATAATTAAATCTATAGAGCACTTTCTTAGCTAGTTTATAAAATGTCATGAGAGATAAAATCAGAATTTGTCGGGAGAAAGCAGCATGTCATAGCCTGTTTCTTTCCTATCTATAAGGGTAGGTATTATTTAGCTCCAGAAAGAAATTAGATGACTCACATAACCTGGTTTTTAGCCAATCCATAATGGCTGTTAATTCATCTCCTCATGATCCTCCGGATCTTTAAAGATACTTTGAATATTTGTTCCAGTATTATTCCAGAAAATAAAGCCTAGCAGACCACCCTATGATATTTAGTTCCTGATGTCACCCTTTTGCAAAGGAAAACAAAAGCCTATGCATCTTCCAAGAATTATCAAAGATACTCACTAGTATACCTATGGTTGTTTCTGCAAGGCTTCGCATCACAGTGAATTTCCTGAGACATGAAATTTGTTTTCTTCCTGAAAACACCCAAGAGCTAAATATTCTCTCAATGGCCTATCTCCTATCTTATTATTTTGTTGTGGGATTAACTTTGTTAAATTTATGAGCACAACTGGCCACTTTAGTGAAGACACGAAAAAAACCCCAAAACACTAAACTTGTCAACCATCTCAACCTCGACTTTTGTCATCTTGTTTTATTATTCTTTTAACAGTGAATCCAATTTAATCCTTGGTGTTCTTCTTGCTTCTAACATATTTGTGGAAAGCTTTCTTGCTAGCCTTTCTGTCCCTTGCTTCTTGAACATGGTGATTGTAGAGAATGTGGTAACTGAAGCATTAATTCAAAGAGCTGGTGTAAGAAATACAAGGCACATCGTGGTACTTTCAACTGCAATTCTAGTCAGCTGGAGTGAATAGCTGCACAGAAGTTTGACTTGCAGCAGCCACTGGCATTTAGGGGGTGTAGTGGAGCTCATGGTTGTAAATGTTCACAAGTGGAATGAGAGCTGGGATCATGTCACATGCCAAGAAGAGCCACCACCAAAGACATCAGAAGAGCAGACAGCACTCTAATGTATATCACACCATCATCTCCCTTCTGCTCCTCATGTGCACATTGGAGGTCAAATGTAAGACTGAAAAGTGGGGTAATGACGCATTCGGTGGGCTTACTGCACCCTGCACCTTGTGAGATATCCCACCCTGCCGTACTTACCTGCAGCTGCCCTTGCTGCACCTGCTGATGGCTGCAGGCACTGTCAGCCTGCTTCTGCCCTAAGCCCCACGCACACCCAAAGGTGGATCGAATGGCTCCATTTCTCTCTATTTTCTTCTCAGTTCCTCAGACTGTAAATAATGAAATCTCTCTCTCCACCATGCCTCCCCCTTTCTCTGAGCAATGCAATTGGAGCTGTGTCAGGGTAGCTAGTCCTTTCTTTGCTCTGATTGAATAATAATGAAAGGATGGGAAACAAAGACTAGCAACTTTTGAGATTAATTCCCCTTCTGTTCTCAACTGTCAGACTTACTTATTTTTTCCTTTTTTCAGCTAAATCAGGTCATTATACTACAAATCTTTACTCTGAATGAAAGATTAAACTCAGGTATTTTATTTTCATCAGGGCATAATATTCAGCACAGAATAATTGGCTAGAGTTTCGTCTGGGTATTTGTATGGGGCCACCTATCAAATTCCACTAAAACCTTACTGACGCCATTTTTTTGAATTCCTTAGGATCTTACTGTAGTAGACTCCTGGCAAATGAAATCTTTCACTCAATTACACCTATCTCTACATCGGAGATGTCATGTTTTCATGAAGTCTCTTTAAACAATCGAGAGAATTAAAAGGTCTTCAGTGTTACCTTGTAATAAAAACAGTAATAGAAAAGAAAAAATCCATAACCTAAGTGTTTGTCCTTGACATAGTATTTTTTCCTACAATGAGAAGGAAAAAAAGGAAAAAAAAGAAGCAGTAAATAAGAAAAGGCTTTCAGACTACATTTAAATGCTTTGAAGCCAACAATAAACTTAGAACAGTTAAACCAGAAGACCAACAAGGCATAAGGTCATCAAAACCAAGGCTCATTGAGCCAGTGTATTTGTATAGATGCCATTTCCATTTTGTCAGTACAAAGAGTGCTATATTGAACAGAGAGAACAGAGCTCATGCTGACATAAAATTAAAACCAAAAAAAACATCCAGTCTATTATGGTGATCTCACGAGAAGCAGGCAGGTTTTTTATACATTAGTAAAGTCTCTGGTATGACTATTGGATCTACCTTGATGTTTCTTACTTTACTGATTACTTTATTGATAGTGCCTTTTTTTAAAAGACATTATCACAGAGGGAACATATTTTCTCAACTGAGAAAAACTGGCTTTATGCCACTTCTGCTCTACCCAAAATCGACCCAACAGTAGCTTTGGGATTTAATTTAAACAGAGAGAGACAAAGCATGACAAAAGCACAGGGCATAACAACCCAACATGGGCCTCTGCTAACACACAAATCTTTGCTGCTGCAACAAATCAGAATATTTCTAGACTTAGTGTTTCTGTTCATGTTTTGCTTTGTTTTCTCTTAAAAAAATATTATCAAGTTAGAAGTAAAATCCTACTATAAAATTCTCCTTCAGAGCTAATAAAAGGCAACAGGACTGACTGATATTTGGAGCCCTTGAAAAGTTATGCCTTATATTAATGCCTAAAAATATTTATGAAGTATTTCAGTTTATTTTTCCCAGATGTATCAGATTTTCATGATATAAAGGTCATTGGAGGAGTTAATATCAGAATAGGTCCTGCACAGGCTATTTTGTTGAATCCTTTGCTCTTATGATTGGATAGCATTTCAGATACATTTTTAGTATATGCAGTGCAAAGTTAAGTTTAGTTCTTGTGCTCTATGATACAGGCAGTCCATTGACTTTGGGCAGGAGAATCCTAATGAGAATTGCCAGAAATACTGCTTGGATCAGCAGTGGCACTAACAAGTTTGAAAGGTACAAGGCAAGCAGTGTCCTCTGAATGTGGAAATCTATAACTCACCTCTTCTTCAGGTTACTCATGTCTTGTCTGATTAATATCCTTCTGCGTTTTTTTTTTCAGTTTTCTCCTTCGGTTGAGCTTAGTTTCTCTTACACATACCACTGCTGGGAAACAAAATATTCCATCATGAGAAACATACAAATAGGAAACAGAACAAGTATAATGTCCCAGTGACAGCAATGGCAAAGTGTTGCTCAAAGGATGATGCTGGGCAGGGGCTGGAGATTCAACCATGGCACCTCAAAGTCACTGCTCCGGTAGGACTGGGGAAAGCTTTCCACATAGACCACAGGCATGCATGATCCTAAAAAGCATTTACATCCAAAGTAGTGAGGGCCTTTATCACCACTGAGTGAGTGAACCACAGAGAGGAGTAAGGGAGGAAACCAGGATGCGGTCCTGAGCAACCTGGTTTAGTGGAAGGCATCCCTGCCCATAGCAGGGGGGTTGGAAAAAGATTGTCTTTAAGGTCTCTTTCAAACCAAATTATTCTATGATTCTGTGTTACTCTGAGCTGGCTAAAAGCCACCCAAGATGTCCTGAACCTGCATAAGCACTCTTTGGTTAGAGCAAGAGCAGGTTGCCCTGTTTTCATCCCATAGGCATGTCTAGCGACAGTCCTGAAAAATTTCAGTGCAATTGCAGTTTCAAATGTACCCTAGAGAGACTAGATTGCAGTGATATTAACAAACAACCCACCAAGCTCTGAAATCCTTTAAAAACTTGTGGGATTTGTGGACACAGCAAACCTGCTTGCCTTTGAACATCTCAGGCAGGCAGGCAAACGTGAAGCCGCTATCAAAAATGCCGAATCAAATTTAAACACTACTGAAAACTTCATAAAAGTCAGTCAGGAAATCTTTCTTCTGTTTATTATTAATGGTTTCAAGATAACCTTTATTTATAGTGCCTTGGGGACGTATTCAATAGGATGTAGTGACACTGATGAGAAGGATTATTTATTGTTTATACAGTTGCTTAAAGATGAAGGCACTGCACAAATACTCTGGGAAGTATAACTCCATGAAAAAGCTCTTCATAATGCATCAAAATACTTCCTGCATCAAAGTTATTCTGGACTCACTCTTTGCATCACAAGCTACATTTGCAATGCTCAGAAGGCCTGACTGTATCCGTTATCTCACAGTATCTGATACGCAGTCAATGTAAGAAAATCATAGTTTCTATCTGGTATTCATGTAGTGCCAATAATCTGCAAGGCATATTGACATCTTTTGAAAAACCAAGGAAACAGTGGGCTTGTTTGACAGAGTTTTAAAAAGAAAGTTTCAAAAAGTACATTAATGGACCATAGAACTTGCATTCAGAAGTGATAAAATGGTATGATAAGGACTACATGAGCAACAAAAACCTCCCCATTTTGTGTAAGCACACTAAAATATACCATGTTATTACTAGGCTGTGCATAACCTTAGAAATATCTTAAGTAATGAAAGACACACTTGTGTCCATAATTTCCAAAACAAATGTAAAAAGAAACCCAAAAGGCCGGTCAGACAACACAGAAACCAGTGCAAAACCTCTGGTTATCACCTTCAACTCTTACTCTTTCACTGTTGTCACTGGTATCCCAAGCAAATACATTGATCACAGGATAGTTTCTACCACTTCTGTTCTCACTTTACACCAAGAACACCAACAACAGTGATCAGGTAGGCAGGTTAACCACCAATATGACTTATGACAGAGCAATTAACGTCAGAAACCACTCACACTGGAAGGACCTGCAGTTTGCCTCGTGAGCCCTTTTGTCTTGTGCTCTGTGAATTAGGCTTCTATGAAAATTTGGCTTAGTCAATTCTTTTACATCTACTGAATATGAATATTTATACATTTGAAGCCTGTTATACCAAACACAACTGAAATAATTCTCCATCTTGCTTCTTTTTTCTCTAAGCTCCAGGTTCCAGGGTCCAAATTTTCCCAGAGCAGTCTAAGCTAGTTTTCAATGAATCAATCAATCAATAGAGCATCTCTGGGGGTTGATTTTAAACACCTATCACTGGGTAAAATAAATCTCTCTCAGGAGGCATCCATTCCTCTTCAGAGTTCCTCCTCAGTGTCCACTTCAGAGTTGGCTGCTCAGACCAGGCACCTGATTTCTGGTGTCCAGCATCAGGGAAACTGAGTGCCACCATCTCTGGGGTCAACTGAACTAAGCTACAGCAGCACTTAGCCCATAACCTATTACTGTTTGAGAAACTAGAAGTTTGGGAAGCTGAAATGCTGTCTTTCTGAAGCCAGTAAATTAATCATAGAATCATAGAATGTTTAGGGGTTGCAATAGACCTTAAATATCATCTAGTCCCAACCCCACTGCTATGTGCAGGGACATCTCCCACTCAACCAGGTTGCTCAAGTCTGTATCCAGCCTGGCTTTGAACACCACCAGGGTTTGGGCATCTACAACCTCCCTGGGTTCAGGGAGGTTTAGACCTGTTCCAGTGTCTAACCACACCTCACAGTGAAAAATTTATATATATTTTTAATAGAGGATTGGGAGAAAAAGTGTCTTTATCTTCTGGGAATCATGGGAACAGAAAAAAGAGCCTTTTTGGCTTTTCCTGCAGAAAGCAATCCTCAGTGATACAACTCCTCAGAAATTTTTTGTATGCTGAAAAAGATTTTCTGTTAAACTTTTCTGGGCAAATCCATCTGGGGTGTATTAAGACAAATCTAGTTATACTGATCTATTACTTCTGTCTGAGCACTTAGTTTTCTTCAATTTAAAAACAACATAAGGGAGTAGGAAAATCTTTAAGCAATGAGACATGACATACTATACCACGCTGTACTGATGATTAATGTGTATCCCAGGTGGATGGGGAGTAAGATAAGTGCCTACACCATATGTGGTGAGTGCATTAATCAATATTAACGTGTATTAACAGGTACAGAGAGAGGGTACTGAAGAAGAGCTGGTTTTGGAGTGCAATCTTGCTATGAGGGCAATGGGGGATTGAATCTTGTTGACACAAGGACTCAGCCCGACCTCTGAGGCTGTGACCTTAGAAAAGCACGTGCATTTGACGAACTCCACACCACAGGATGTTGCAGAAGCTAAAAGCTTACATGGATCCAAGGAGAGGCAGGGAAAATTCATTGATCAGAAATATTTTCAGGCTGTAAATTCAAAGAAATATCTCCAGGTCAGGATGTCTCCGAGCTGCAAATGATTGGAAGCAGGAAGAGCGCCTAAGGAAGTATCACGTATTGTGCACCCTGTTTCTATCCTCTTTCGTAGATACCTCCTTTTGATGGCCATCAGGGACAGGGCAGAGAGCTAGAGAGTCATGTGGTACAACCCCATTCAGTGCCCTTATAGTCTGGTGGTTTATGTCCTAAATTTACAGCATACAAAAAGTCCCCATTAAGTCTGTGCAAGCTGTTCAACATTCAGAGTGTAGCAGTAGATGCAGCTGCATGCATACCTCCGCTGATCCACTGAACAGCATCGAGACTTAGGTAACTGCCTCACTGCAAACTCGGCAGGAATTCAGCGTGATCTACCACAGAGACCTGATACCACCAAACATGGGCTGCCAGTGATGCAGCATCTTCCTTGGCAGAGCTCTGGTGAGGCATGGAGCTAGAAAACCAGCAAAGAGACGTAAGTCAGTGCAGTATAGGGCACTTCAGGAATCCCCCAGCACCACTGCTCCAGACACAGGAGAGGACTGGGATTTTCAGGAACGAGGCAGCAGCTCTTGCTCTCTGCTAAGAAACATCCCTATTTTCCACCCTGCCAGACAGAGACCTTATAACACAACTGCCGTGTTAGGGAAACCAAAGAAACAACAATAACATATTGCTTATTGGAGCATATTAACATGCCCCACAGCAGTCTCATTATGACTGTTAAACTTTTACCCAAGATACTGAAATAAACGGTTTTTTTATTTATGGCCTCCTCTCTAGACTCTCTGTTACTTCCAGCCCTTCCTACCAGCACAGGAACCAGAGGGGTTCAACAGCCCAAGAGCCAAGCAATGCTGACAACTCCCTACTTTCAAATTAAATTATCTTCTCTAATGCTTCTAATTTAATGTATTAATGCACATGACGAAAACAAAGATTTTGGGTTGGCTTATGTCAGATTCATGTAGTCCTGTATTTCAAAATCTTTTTTGAAAGGCTGAGGTGACTTTTAAATTATAATTTCAACTGAAAAGTTAACCAACATATTTGAATGCTGATTCTTTTCCAGCACTATAATTTTGAATTTAAAGAACCTTCTATTTTAAAGGTGAAGAACTCTACAAACTGCTCATGGCAGTAAAGCATCTCAGCTATGTTTCATCCTTTGTGTCCATTCTAGGTAATATGAGGGAGCATCTGTAGCTTACATCCAGCTATTAGGATCTGGCCCTCTGTTGATCAATAAGGACCTCACGACTTTACTCTACACTTCAGTTCCAAGCCTTAACTACTCAGTAGACAGCCTGTAATTTCAGCAAGGGAAGAGAGGGCCTGCAGGTGTTGAATTAATGCACCATGAAAGCAGAGCTCTGCTGTGTTGCAATGGAGTTAAAATCAGGCTTCTCTGCTATTGCTGGCAGTATTCAGCTCCCAGTATTTTTCTGACTTTGGATACATAGGCTACCCAGTAATTTTGTCACATCTTGAAAATAGAGCAGAGAGAAAAATCCATTTAGAGTCTTACAGCCATAGGTCATATTTACCATTTGCTAACAGACTATTGTGTTGTGAAAGGAGCCTGCTTCTCCAGTCCCACCCCAGAAAGTTTCTTTCCTCTCACTACAACTCTCAGAAAGGAACTCAATAACAAAAAACCTCACTGATTTCTAAGGAAAATAATGCAAACTATGATGTTAACCAAAAAAATGTCCTCAGTAAAAGTCAAACTTTGGGGGAAAATGTATTTTGAAAGAAAAATGTTTTAATTATATTTTTTTTAATTTTAAAATCAGAGCTGAAACATTGTACTGAGTATTTTCAATGCTACTGATCCCGCTGACTTTGGGTGAGAAAATTGACATAGGCAGTGAAGAAAAGCCATCATCAATGCAGCTGTTTTTTAAGCAGACACCTGCTCAGCTATGCCTCTGTGGGTCACATCTAGTTGCCATTCCATATGTGTGACATTTCTGAGGCCAGATTGCGGCTTCATCTCCCAGTACCTCAGTAAAGCTGAGAAAATTTAGATGTCTTACTGAGGCCATGTTGACACCTGTCTCTGCTCCTAACCTGTGCCACTGAGTCACCCCATGGGGAGAAAGAGAAAAACCTTCAGTACTGAGGTGGAGATGAAGACGTCTGCTCAGTATTTTGAGTACAGCTGCTCTGTTCCCTGGAGCAAGATTGCAAGTCCTGGCTAGAGCTAGTCATCAAGGTGAGGTGATGTAGGCAGCTGCCTCAGGCAGCAGGCTGCCAGGTGGAAATCAGCCTTTGCTGTGACTACAGCTGGAAACATGAAGGGCAGCAGCTACTTCTGGGTGGGAGAATGAGTCGTCTTATTCAAGAAACAGCTACCATTCCCCTCTTCCTCTCAGCAATGATAAATCAGGCTCCCCAAGGCTCTCTCTCTCTTTTCTCCACTTTAGTTTTACCTCTCTCCTTGCTAAGAAATCTCAGATGCAAAGAGACAGACTCTCCCCAGGTAATTGCTACAGATTTTGGTGTCCCAATGAGTGATGCAGCTTATGCTACCTGTGACCTTCTGCAAAGCCAGGCCAGGCCAAATGTTCTAGTTAACAAATCTACTCATTGTGTCAGTCCCCTAATATGCGCTAGAGTTCACAACCTTTTACAGTCCGAACAGTGCAGGTTGGAAGGGGTCTCCCGAAGTCACCTTGTCCAACAACCCACTTGAAGCAGGGCCACCACAAGCACTAGATCAGCTTTGCCTATCTATGGCAAAAGTAGAGATCACACAATCTTTCTAAGCACCCTGCTCCAGTGTGGCACTTATGGCAAAAGCTTTTTCCTAATGACAAACCTGAATGCAGTCTCTCGCTGCTGCTCCTGGTTGTATAACCTGGCACCACTGTCAAGCACTGCAGATGTATCATCTTTGTGACTGGCTTCCAACTAATCTACCTTGCTCTAGGTACAACCTCACCAGCATGGACTGGGGAAGAGTTACTTTCCTTAGTCTGCTCACTTCCCAACATACTCTTCCTCCTTTTTAATGAGCCTGCATTATCTCCTCCTGTTCATTTTGGTATCCACCTGATCCTTTTAAACAGAGTTACCACTTGGACAGTCAGCTCTCAGTATTATTGGTGAGCTTATTTTAAGCAGAGGAGCATATCAGGAATAGAAATTTGCAAAACACATCCATAGGAGTTCAAAAATAACATGTTCAGTTCCCATTATCCACTTGTTCTCCCTTCTGTACTCACACTGCCCACACTAGGCTCTGCCCCATGTTATTATTAAATTCAGCTGTTGGAACTGCCAGTACCAAAGCATTCACAGAGGCTTTTAAAAACAGGCTTAAAATCATGATGTTCCCAAATGTAAATGGGACAACTATTATTGGTTTGATCATTATTTATACATGCTCATATAGCCAGAGTGTATTAGGATAAGAAATATACGCAGGGCAGGAGAAAGATGTCCCCAGTATATTTCCCTGCTATGTCCACACAAGCCAAAACTGCAGCCCAATAAAGGGGGAATTTTTTTTGAGTGAAACAGTGCTGAAGACTCACTTTACACTCTATGAGAATTTCAGGGCATTTGATTTCTGACTAGCTCCAGCCTATTCCTACAGATTTGATCAGCCATGAGCAAAGTGAATTAGGTACAAACAGAGAGCACATCTTTCATTTTACTTCCATGTACTCCAAGATGTCTCTACAACGTGAACTGAATATTGTAAAGATTATGATTTGTGCCCCAGAGGTACTCTCCTGATTTGAACTAAAATGCTAATGCAGACATATCCGAGTTTCTTCTTTGTGCACTTCCTGACCCTAATCCTTGTCTCTCAATAGCAAGAAAAATACAATCATTTAGACTGGAAAATACCTTACGATCATCGAGTCCAAGCTTTCACCCATCACTACCAAGTCCACCACTAAACAATGTCCCTGAATGCCACATCTACACATTTTTTAAATACTTCCAGGGATGGTGATTCCACCACAGGGCAGCCTGTTAAGGGAAAGAAGAAAGGCAGGTATTGCATGAAAAACACTTCTGGTAAAAACATGGCCATTCTGACTGAAAAGATCTCAATTGTATCAATGTGTGTTTCATTTTACTTTCCTGTCTTGGAGTGACTTTATGATGTTTTATCCCCTATTGCCTGCTCTATGCCCAGACACGAATCCTGTGCCTTTCTGTGCCTTTAAGGCAGATCCGAGAGAGAGCAGGGGAAGGTGGCGGAATTCTTTTGGTGGCCTGTGTTCAAACACACAGATAACTCCCTCGGTTTCTCTCCCCAGCTCTTGGCTATCTGCAGCAGGGAAGAGAGTTGCATTCTCTTGCTTTTTAGCTAGCTTCTCGTTCATTAGCTGAAGCAAGGAGTTTTCCTAGGACTGTGGCTTCTTCTTTTTTGTGCTGGAATTGTTCAGCTCCGGTCCAGAACACCATCACCGTGAGGCCCCACACCGCGGCCTGGAGGGGCCCACGCCATGCCCCAGCTCTGAGGGGAGCAGAGCCACACCTACCGAAAGGACTCTGAATCTACCAGGTCTTCTCCACAGAGAGAGGTTTTATTGTTTAACATTATTTATTCTCTCGTGCCTGCGTGCACCCTGCTTGTTAAATAAACAGCTTTTTTTTCACTTTCCTCCAAGAAATTTCTTGCTGAACCTGGTGGGGGGGGAGGGGCTGCTGAAACCTGCCTTCTATTACAGGACCCGTTTATTTCAGACATTTCCTCCCAATTTGTCTTAAAACAAGACATTTCCCCAGCCTGAGATTGGTTTGTGCTCAATTACTCATTTTGCATCATTCAAACAGAAACAAAACAGATAAGAATGTTAAATATAATTATATAAAATGCCTTATTCTGAGGCCCAGAGAATCATCATGATTACGAGAAAATTTCAGATGTCCAATACCATTTTCTTTATCTCATGCCTTCAGTTCAAGAACCATCATTGTTTCCTTCTCTGCCTCATGTCTCTCACTGCCCCTTTTTTGCAGCACTTATTAGTGCAAACTTACATCCTTCTTGAAGCATTTGAAGGTTGCTCAGTTTATTTACATCCAGTAATACATTAATACTTTCCACTGTGCAGTATGAGGTCTTAGCTAATCCTCGGACACTAATTTAGTTGAATAGGATAGTTACAACTCTCTGACATTGTTAAAGTTAATGATCTGATACTTTACAAGAGACATTTCAAATCAAATTGATTGTATTAATAGTTTTATTGAGCAATATTAACAGAAGTGTGTTGTTCCACAGTGTCCTCAAGCAAAGCCTTTATTGGCATATTAATGGTGACAGAATGTCCAAATCCATAGTAAGAGACAATTTTTATTTCCATAAAACACAATTATGGATAGCCTAAAATCCTACATTAGAAACGGATAACCATCCCACTCTTCTTGAAAGCCCTGTCTTCTGTGGGAATGTATGGATAACTTCTGCATGCAAATCACCCCACTTAATTGACAGATTCTCTGTGTTTCCAGCTGCCTGTGCTAGAGAAGAGGAATATCTGGTGGAAATGGGATGAATTAATTTGCTTGTGAGGTACTGAAGTATCTGGGAGCCCATTTGATATTAGGAAGAGGGGAAGGTAGCCAGCATCTTGAAAAATAAGACCTTTTCTAAGCAATTGTATTAGAGCGTTTCAAGTCTATGTGATGAGTGCTGAAAAAAACCTGGTGAGGAAGGCAAGAGGGAAGGGAGCAGGGAAGAGCAGGTGTACTATACCTGAGAAAGTCAAAATAGGCCAGTTTCACAGTCATGATTTAAAGCTGTTGAGAAGCACCTCACACCTTACTTACTCTCTCAGTCTACTGGACCTAAAAGGACTTACTCAAGCCAAAGGTTTTCTCAGCTAGAAGAATGCTGCACTGGCCCTCATGCACATCATCAAAGATCAAAGGATCAGTTAATCACACGTATCACAGCCCAAATTCCAAAATAAACTTTTCTTCTCGCCACGGCCAAGTATCATTGAAAAATTGTAGAATTTTCAATTTTAAAATTTTCTTCATGTCAGATTGCCAAGTATCCAATCTGTTTCCAACTCATATATACAGACACCCTCTCTGAAGCTGCACATCTATATACACAGCTGTGATTAATCAACTAATGCCATATAACTTGAAGCAGGTGCAATAGGGCTATCTGGCACAGTTAAAGGTGTATTGATGAAGACAGAGTATCTTCTGCTACATTACTTTAAGCATCCCAACAACAGAAAGCAGAAGACAGTACCATTCAACAAAATCTTTCATCTCCATCTGCCCTTAGCATTGGATGTATTTGCCTAACATGACACATCCAGGGAAGAAAACGAGGTTATGTATGATGTAATAAAATAATAAATTCCACCTGCAAAGTGCTATGTCAGACCACCACTCAGAGGGTCCTACCTCAGGTGCTGTGACTGTTTTTCTCTGCTGGTTGCCTTAGTTTGTCTCTACTGATAGCAATCTGAATTGCACATCAGTCCCTCAGTTTTAGACACTATAGTAGTCAAAAGTCTTATACTAGGAAAATACACCAAGCAGTCTGATTACCACAGAATCATAGTATCATAGAATGTCTTGAGTTGGAAGTGATCTGAAACTTCATCTGTGTCCAATCTCCTTGCCATGGGCAGGAACACTTTCCACTTGACCAGGTTGCTCAAAGCCCCATCCAACCTGGCCTTGAACACTTCAGGGATGGCGCATCCACAAATCTGGGCAACTTATTCCAGTTCCTCACCACCCTCACAATAAAGAATTTACATTTACCCTACCACTCCAAAGAGATATTTTGGGTGAGCTTTGAACCTTGTAGCAGTGGTCAAAACAGTGGCTTGAAAGGGCTTGAAGTTTTCAGCTTGTCATCTTTTATAGTGTTCTCAAATAAAAGTGCCAGGCAGTCTGTGGGATGTGGCGAGAGTGCCCATAACCCACTGAAGCAAAAGGCTTTTGAGGCATTGCCTTGGAGGCAAATTGTCTAAGCAGCCTGTAGTTACATAAAGTTTTGGCACCCTGCTAGATCAACAAATAGAAAAGGCAATAAAGACCATCCCAACTAATAGGGTAAAGAAGCCTACATGGCAAACACTTCTGCCATTTCTTCTGTGTTTTGCTGCTTTCTCTCCAGGTACAAATTACTTCCTGTGCCTACAATCTTCAAGAGAGAGCCTTGGAAACTGTATGATGCAGCAAAGTTTGACAGCAATCCGGAAAGGTGGGCAGCTGAAAAAGGAGGCAGCAGCAATCAGGGGAGAACTGCAGACAATTGTTCCACAGTTGAATTGTAAGCCTGCGCTTGTGCACTAAAAAATCTATCTCAGATAATTGACATTTATTTGATTGAAACAGCAGGGTGCCCTCCATCAGAATGGGAGGAGACCATATGGAACAACAGTATGAGTGGAGATAATGTTTGTCTGCTGAGTGTGTCAATGTGTTTAGAGATTATTCATCGGGCTCTAGGGATTCCAGTATGGTAATGTTTCAGCTAAATTAGAATCAGATTAATTGCTCTAATCTAATGGAAAGACAATGTTTATCAAATTATTGCTCCTTCACCACATGATATTGTGGTGTCATTACTCTTTGAGTTTAAAAAAAATAAAAATAAAAAGGCTCTGTTGTATCACATCTGCTCATAAGCTCCTTAACAGTGCTGATTTCTGCACAAGAGAGTTAATGCAGTTTATAACTCTATGAAGAAATTAATTAATTAGAGTGAAAGTTTGGTAGAAGACAAATTATCCATACTGTGGGTAGACCTGAAACTACATTAATTGGAATGACTTTGCCTTATTTTGGACTTAGGCTTTTTTTGGAGGGACTTTATTTTTGCTCAAATTTTGATACTTTTTTGCATGTTTTAAATTTTATTTTAGTGGAATGAGCTTGGTTCTTTCATAGTAAGTAGCACTAAAACTGAAACATACAGTAAAAAAATTAACATTTTTCTCATTTTCTTTCATCTTTTTTAATTTAAATTGCATCTGAAAATTGCAATGAAATGACTAAAAAAACTGAGTGTGCAGATAAGATGCCTAAAATCCTTCCGAGATACTTGCCATTATTTAATACTTAAGGTCATTTTAGATCACCTGTCAAATGCCAACCCAGAGGAGATACAGAGCTCTTCAGCTACTTTAAAGTGCAATGGAAATCTGCAGTTCTGGTAGCACTGCACTGCAAGTGCTGAGTACCTCAGAAAGTCAGTTACTCCTTTAATCTTTCCACAGCTTGAATGGTGCAATAGCCTCCAAAGATGTCTTTTAAAAGCTGATTCCAGGTTTTTTACCCTTGGCATTTTAGAACACTTCCAGTATATGTTATGCGTGCTAAAACACAACATTAAAATATCAGCCCTTTTAAAACTTTATCTAGTAAGCACAATCCTCAAAAGCGGTAGAAGCATGACCTCTTCTCAAAAGTGCTAATAAACCCACCAGGAATACACCTCCAATCTGATTTTCCACTGTGTTGCCCTGACTTGATGCTACTGAAAAGCACTGGGACATTTTCACAGGACTTTGTGTATCAAACCAGAACAATAGAAGACAGTCAGGCACTTTGTCTCAGCTTAATTTATAATGGTGACACTCTGTTTGTGAGGCATTCAGACTACGTGCTTAAGAGAGCACTGAACAAATATTTTCTAGGCTTCTATAGTAACTAATAGTTTTTCCTGCCTTAAAAGGGTCATATATCCTCTCAAGACATATTTCACTGAAATTCTATTTAATAAAAGTGAATACCTTTGTTACTCAAGTGTTCATAACACCCATTAAAACACATAGTTTATAAAAGTGGGCTAAATGCAACCACAAAAGGGATTGAACGCTGAGCAGAAAGCGCTGCTTATACATTCTGTCCTCAGTAGCTTTCTCTCCCAGGTGCAATTCGGCACAAAGATGCCAAGTTGTTAAGGCCAGGACCTGTGCTGGCAGGATATTTGTTGTCCTAGTATTTTAGGATTCAGTGTTTTCATAAGCCATTTCCCTCCACATGCATTTTTCTCACACATATACAGCTAAGTTTTCTAGCCTTCCAGAGAGACAAACTCTCCTTCAATCTTTCTTATTTGTGAGACCTTAGAAGTTCATGGCAACTCTCCCACATAAGGCTTTAAGTTTTAAGCCTTACTTTACAAAACATAGATCAAAGGTGTAGCAACATGAGCAATGTAAATTGGGCTGCATAAACCAAATGCACTCCGAAGCCATGATGACAAAGCCCTAGGCACTCGTTCTTTTCCGAGTTTCAATACAAAGCTGTTGTTAAACCCTATTTGGCTACGTAGTTTTTTACATCTGTTTGAAACTAACAGACCATCTGCCCTCTTTCCCAGAGTCTTCCCTCTACTTTTGAAGTGAATAAGGCTCCAGAAAGAGCCATGGTGTATAGCAGACAGATGCTTACTCTATCACTTGGTGCTTGGATCTAACTTCATACCTTTTGTTCCGAGAGCTACAGCAACAGCTTCCCCATTGTTTGCCCTGCTATAGGAGCTGTGAACCACCAGCCCAGCCACTCTCTGCTGGGCTCCTGAGCACTGTTCAGCACAAAGATTCACAGTCACATCGTGCTGGGCACGGAAACACGCTTCTCACAGATATATATAACAAGGATGATGTGGCTTGTTGAGGAATACTGTGACTCACTGAATAACCAGCATCATAAAAACACTATTCAGGAAAAATATACTAGTTTAGTATGGATCCATAAGCTTTGAAATACAGATGGCTAATCTAAATGCTTAATTTAAATAAATGACTTATTCATGATCTTTAAATTATCCACTACCATTATTTGGAAGTGATTTAAAGTAGCTGTAGTCCCACATGGGAGAAATGGTTACATGCTGTCGGGGAACCTTTGTTGGTAAAATCTATGGATTTATCTGTTTTGAAGCAAAAAAATGTTGTACACATAGGACACTCCATGTGGTAATGAATTAGAAGATTTGCAAACTAGCAGCAGGGGATAGCGTTTCTGAAGAAAAGTCCTTTACTAGAATCGGCAGGGTACTTCAAAATTGCTATTATTACTATCTATTAAAAATCACGGTGTTAAAAATGCATAGAATGCTCTACAAAAAGATTAATGTTATGGTTTATTCCTTGCTCCAAAGAATTTAAAACACACTTCTGCCTCTGGAGACATTGTTGCCACACTCACAGAAGCCTGAAGGACCCAACAAAGTCGACAGAAGTTGCAGCCTATGATAAACAGCGTGGTCGGGCATTGATTTAATACAAGCAAAACAAGAAAAAAAATGTAAGAAAAGCAGGATATTCAGATCTGAGAATTTTGACCCTGACTCCTCTTATGGTTTGGTTTAATTGCACTGTATGAAATCCTGCTCTCCTTGGGAGTCAATCCAAGTTTTATCATCTATTTAAATGCAAATTCAATTGACTTCAAGGAAGTTTCCCCAGTTTAGTTAGTGTGTGTGTGTATATATATACACACATACTTGAAACAAACTACATAAGTAAATTTTGGAAAATAGAACTGTTTGCATTTTGATTTGGGCAGTACAGTTTTCCTGCACCCAATCTTTGTCCAAACTGATATGCACTAAGAAATTACACAGTTTATACCTCTTTAGCTGATGTACCCAAGCAACAAGAAAGGAGGAAGATTCCCAGATAATTAATTTTGACTACAGTTTTATTCCAAGCTGTTGTTCATACATGCATACAAAATTCGTAAAAATACGTGGTGTTCTCTACCCAGTCAAAGGTAGCTTTAGACCTAGGAATGGCTGCAGCGAGAGGAGCATAAGGACTGCTACCCTACTTACTTTCCTGTAGTATTTCTTCATTGCTTTGAAGCTGTACCAGCAGAGCAGAAGCCAGTGCTGGCATGACTTGGTAAACATCTCACAACTTCAATATTCAACCATGGCATCTGCAGGGCCATCACAAACTGTTGCATCAATTTGTATGAAGATTTTCAATTTCCATTTTCATTTACATTTTCAATTACATGTAACTTTTTAAATCTCTGACATAAATATGTAAAGTACTAAGGGAACAGGTTATATATATGCTATACAAGCAGCAGAGTAGTTTTGCAGCACAAGGGCAACTTTTCACTGTTCAATAACTCAATTTTTATCTAATTATCGCAAATTATAACACAATTTCTGAGCCAACAACATTGTTGTAACTGATTTTCTGCTTGAGCTGTACAAACACTAAAAAACACCTGAAACTGGCAAGCTCGTGTGTGTAATTGAAAAAAAAACCCAGTTTCTGGTAAACAAAATGTGCGAAGGTTTTTCACCTGGAGCAAATTATTACAGGTGTTAATAAAACCTATTTAAATAGCTTTCCTAATACATGAGAAACTGCTCAAATAGCTCTGGATGCGGCTCTTTAGTTTTGTTTTTATGGGAGTAGCCTAGTAATTGCAGTAGAAATAAAGTGACCGTAGAATTCAATATTGCAGGACCGGTGGCTCCTGTAAAGGGATAAACATTGCTGTTTGTCACAGTTGCGGACTTTGAAAGACTCACTTGTACTTCTCATCTACGTCTCAAAAAAAAACCCCAAAAAACAAAAAAAACCAAAAAGAGCCCACAACACTTCTTCAATTGATTTGCCCTTTGTCACTGTCACAGATATGTTTTCCCTATTTTGACAGGTAGTTGTAATTCTATTAGCAGCCCATCGACTGCCCCGTGAAATCGATCTGTGTTGGGCTAGCTGGGTCTTCTTAAACTAGGTGATTTATTGCTTCTGCCTGCTAAAAAAAAATTAAAAAGAAGAAGGAGAAGGAAAAAAATAATGTCTTTTGCCTCCATGGTGAACAAAGTACCTAAACAGTGTCTGAAAATGAATAATTTTTAGTTTGGCTGCTGGCTGTCCCAGTGGCAGACAAGCTGTGACCTCTTGCCAGCAGCTTTGCTGAGATGCCTCCTGATGCTGGCAGGTATAAATGATTGTCAATTTTCCTTATTAATTTACCTGACTGCCTCATGTATAAACTAGATCTCATTCACCCTAAATGTCCTCAGCATCAATCTATCGTGTTTACCTAATTTTCTGATTTCTCACTGGGCTGCCCAACTCCCTGACACTGGAGAACCACTTGAAACCCATTCAATGCCTGTTCACTGCTGCAGACAGGAAACTGGGCACACAGGCGCATTTACCATTGTTGTCATTCTAGTTTAGGTCAGAGAAAGAGGTTAGCATCATATTCCTCTTATGCAGTGGCATCTGACCTACAATTTAACGGAGTCTAAAATGATGTCCTGGAACTTTAGATTATATCCTGATATCTGCCTTGATTGCACTAGTTCTTTCGTCTGGATCAGAAAAATAAATTACTTTTCTACTGGCCAAAAAGCAAATTTATGCTGTTTCAGGTTGTTGTGTGGAGCTTTTCCATTATCTGAAAATATGTATTTTTGACTGTGGATACAAAGAGATGAAGAATATTTTAATATACTTGGTTATCTTAACCAAAAGTCAGTTTCTAGATGCTTTTTCTAGTAGGCTGTGTAATCAAAGCAGAGATTTAAAGGAGAAATACTTTTTTTCCAAATTTGGTACCCCTCCTTTTTACATAATGATAGTCATTCATTTTTTCATCAAGGATGTGCAATTTGTTAATGAATCCTGAACTATGTTTATCGTGTACTAGAAAGGGTTACAAAAGAACAGAGATGCTGTATTGTAGGTGGTCATTGGAAAGAAAGCTGACCCACCCAAAATGTTGCAGTAGTGAGTTCTTTTTCTCCCAGTCTTTTTTCCTTCTGACTCAATTTAAGATCCATTACAGATCTAAGAGAGCACCTTAATGCTGACTCAAAAGGCCCAAGGGGTAAAAAAAAAAGTAACCCAGCAGTTGTGTGATTTTAAAAAAGGAGAAAGATGCCTAGAAGAAAGTACACAAGCATGCACTGAAGATAAAGGAAGAAAATTCAATAATATCCACTTGAAACAGAGCAAAATAATACTGCTGGAGGTAGCTATTAAAGTTGATACACTATACTTAGGTAAAGAAATAATATACCAAATAAAAGACTGAGATGAGTAGGGAAAGAAGAAGCTGTCTTGCAACACCTACATCAGGAAAAGGATCTAGGACATCTGGGCTTTATTTAGCCCTTTCAAATATTAAAGCCTAATGAAATACACAGACCGTTGCTCAAGACACCACCTTTTAGAAAGATACTAGCGGAACTAATTTGAACAAAGTAGCAGAAATTTCTCAGGTAAGATTCCAATGAAACATCTCAGAACACAGTGATTGCAGCACTTGTAGATAAAAGAAACATTACTAGTGAAAAAAGCACAGGCTGAAAGCCAGCACTAGGCAAAAAAAGGGTGCATTCAGGGCAGGTTTTGGACAGGACCACGTCATCAGCCTTCATTCCACAAACACAAAGCTCCCTGCTGGCAAGACACCCTCAAAGACCTCAAACTGGATGGTAAAGCAAACCCCTGAATAGAGATGACAATGGGATCTGGATCAGATGACCTCCCACTTTTCTGGTCTGTTTACTCCCACCATAGTTCTTTTCTCTGTGGGTGTGGCCCAGGCTATGATTTTGTCAAAAGACAGGAAGACATTTCCCACCAGGACTTGGGGCTGGGGTGAGGGTCCTCAAAAAGTCTTCAAACCCATACTTATTTTAAAACTAAGCATTGACCGTCTCCTTTGAATTTTATATTGCCAGATGTAACAGTAATTTTGTTACAGAACATGTTGACTGCCAGAGAACAGCCAGTGAGACATTCTGTATGAAACTGAATCAGGTTACTCATTATCACAGAAGAAGCTGTCCTTTTGAGAATCTATGGAATCCAATATTACTTGCAGAAGAAACGTTTTGTAATACTGATAAATGTCAACCATACATGGGAGTCTCCACAGAAAACAAGGACTTGCCAGCCCTGGCAGTTGCCCAATACGGCATTTGACACTGACTTCAGCTGAGTATAAATATAGAATAGTGTATAAAGGACATTGGCCTCTCACAGCAAGGAGACTCTGAGTTGAATTTAGTTATACAAAAAACAGGTTCTAAGGGAGACTGTGTTGAACAAAAAAGTCTTCTTCCTTCCTTCTCTTTTCCCAAAGGATGGGACCATAAAAGAAACCTGTGTTTTTTCTTGCCTTGGAGGTGTATGTAAGGATGTTAGACTGGAGAAATGTAGTGAAGAAAACACAAATGTGAAGATACCAGTAGGGGTTGTCAGCCCAAGGGGTGGAAGGAAACTGCAAAGTATTAACTTTACAGAACTAAAAGAGGCAGCAGGTTCAGAATGAGTAAAAGGGCAGGTGACAACAACAGCAAACTCTACCGATACTTGATACCGATATCTTTGCCACAAGAGGCAGACATCATATGTCCCTGAACAATAGGCTCCTCTTATAATGAAGTTTAAAGAGCAATTCTACCTAATTTGTGCATCTGACTCACATCTACATTTTCTGCACCAAAGGTGGCATTCATCTCATACTTAGCTCTACACAGCAGACATGAGTACATCTGAGTTTATCAGAGGAGTTCATAAAGCAACTTGTTCGGCCTGCCTTTAGTCAGATGAATGAGCTCCACTGATGACCTTGGTTAGACCAGCAGTGACCACAGCAGCAAACTTGACACCTACTCAGCTGTGGACATTCCCACCTAAAATCAGACAAAATTAGTCAAGCAGTTCTCTGAAAGAAAGTACCCAAGCTCATTGAGTTGTGGAGACATGTCCTCTTAAGGGATTTTAGACTTAATTTAAAAGTCCTAGAGAAAAAAATTGTTAGGACTGGAAAGGAAACAATGCATAAAGTGATTAATGGGGAGCTATAATTACAGTGTGCTTGATTTGTTTTGCAACACAGAACAAATCCTCAAGTTAGAACTGCAGTAAACCTCATCCAGCTCTTGAAGGGAATACAGTCTGTTTGTCTTCACTGAACTGAATCCTCAACATACAACAGCTAATTAAAGACTCCAAAAGTCTGTAAATACTTTGACAAATATTGATATATAAGCCTGAGATCCTCACTTGGCTAGTTGGCTAAGTCCTGTCTCATTTACTTCAGTGATGCTGCAAATGACTGTGGTGATTTCATCATCTGAAACTCCTAATAAAACATCTACTCCAAGATGTATGATGAGGATCTTCCTGATACAAAAACTGAAGAAATTACTTTTTATAAAAAAGGAAAAATTGAATCACTCACTGTACATGCCCACTGTTGCAAGATATCTGGGAAGAATATTTCCCAAAACCATTTTCATTAAAATGAACAATAAAACAAATTATCTAATTCAGAGCTGACTCACAGCAGAGAAATATTATCAAGAATTGGACTCTGCCAGAGTCAAACTATTTACACCACTCAGACCAATCTGGCCTAAAATACTTAAAACATGGTTAGTTGGATGCTTACAGTCTGATGCCTCACATTATCATGTAAGATTTACATCCTGAGGAATATTTTTTTCTATCCCTTTTCCTAATTCACAGTGCCACTCGCAGCAAATATCTAGATACCAATTTTTCAAATTACGCCTAAAGTCTACCTATGGTATCAGTTTTTATTATTTTCCTATCCACCTGATGATAAACCTACCCAAAGGTTATAAATAATACAAGTCAGCAAGCAAAGGTACATAATTAAGATGCATAAAATATATCCCGTGCAGCAAGTAAATATTTTCTTTTTAATTATATTATTACCTGGGTTTATGTTACTAAATTGCTACACAATTTCACATATAATTGATTTTCCAAGAAAAGTATTACTGAAGTGATTCAGTAGTTCAAAACAGCATGAACCTAATAATATACGAACAATTTTTATCTCACAACCTATCGTGCTGCATGGTATTTGTATGCTGAAAAAAAAAATTCCTTCATATTAACAGTAATTTTGAAAGTAACATAAAAACTCATTTACTTTTTTTCTCTTTATTTGTTAAGAAGAATACTAACAGTGCCTCCTGTGAGGATACATTTTGTAGGTGCTTTTGCAGATTATGAAAATAGTTGTGAGGAAATATTTGGATAAAGGAAGACAAAGCTCCAGGTAGCAATAGGTTTCATACTGAGTTGATAAATGCAATTAGGGATCAGAAGGATGAACAATTACTTCAGGGGAGTTTTGATACCAGAATGCAATATCAGATGATTAGAAAACTGGAAAAATATCATCTTTTTCCTACCGCAGACGCACCCAGCAGCCTCAGCACAAGTGAAAAAACCACTGTGCTATAGCAATGGATATTGCATGCCCTGAAGTGCTCACAGGCTCAGCAATCAAATATGAGCCTAAAGGAATACCTGCCAGATCTTGAGAAACTAAAAAGCTACATTTCCCCAGCACAATGCAAGGAGTACTGTGAAGAGTTAAAATGAAGGGGATTTGAGGGATATCCTCCTTGGCCCAGGAGAGTTTGAGATGGGTGAAAGCATTTCCCCCTGTGCAGGAGAAGGGCATGGATGACACCATCTACACTTCTGATGAAAGGTAGATGCACTTCACAGCCACTTTTAATGAGGGAACTATGAATGTACCAATGTTAATATCGCCAAACCAATTATAGCAATATCACAGGGTTTGTGTTACTAATTGCCAATATTTCTTGTGTAATTGATTCTCAAAGAGCAATATTGCCGGCAGCATTCCACTGCTGCTGTGAGATGCTGAGCACCTGGGCACTACCAATTGCCTGAGTTCCTGCCACCTACAGAGGATGCTCAGCCTCCACCAGACTGTGAGGCAAGGGACGGGTCCCTACTGTCCTTCTGAGCTGAAGCTTTTGTTTTTGAAGAAAAATTAAACTGAGCATGGTAACTTAAACTCTGAGTTGGTCTCTTACAACCTGGGAAAAAAAGAAAAAGAATGGGATAATAAAACCTGTGCTGATTAGCTAAGCAATACTAACTCAGTTTTAGTTTCCATTATATGGCTAATAGTCTCTTCTGAACAGGTTTGATTCTTGTATCTGTTTGCATTAGAGTCAATTTGTGGTATGAGATTGGTATTATTTATTGAATGCTACACCCAGCTACAAAGTTAAAACTATGAAAAGCTTCTATGAATTTAATTACAGTACTGTGAGACACAGTCTTGTATAGATGCTATAAATTAAGTTTAGCAAGTATGATTGGTGTGGTGAATGGTTAAATGGAGGTACCAGATCCATGAAGTCGGTCATTTCAAAAACTTTGTGGACTGTTGTTTTGACCTGTGCTGACCAGACTTTTTGAACTTGCTTATTTTATGCAGGTAAACATTCAAAATCAAGTCAACTTTACCTAAATATGTAAGGCTAACCTAAGCCTGAATATGTCCAAACTTGGAGGCAGGTTAGTATTCAGTATCACTGAGCAATGTGGCTGAGTGCTGGTGACTCTTTAATACATTTGACAATGCAGAATTTTTTTTCATTACTAAAAATACTTAGTATTCCGAAAGGCAGAATAAATTTGATAGCAACAAACAATAGCGACTTTTTCTATTTTGTCTAAACCCTTCTGCTCTAAGTGCTACAGACAGTTTCTCTCTTCTTGTTCCAGTATGTAATTGACAGCTCTGCCCAATGTCCTTGTCTACCTCTTGATTTTTCCCTGGCTGCTAATAGCATACACCATTTTATACAGCCTTAGTCTATTAACCAAATGCCTGACCTTGTGGGATGCTGAACACCTGCTGGAATACACTCAGTGCCTGTAATTCTCATTGATTTCATTAGGAGGAGAGAGAACTTTCTGTCTCCCAGGTCATTTAGGCTGACCTCACTCATAAAGACAGAGCTCATAGTGGACTCCTGCTGTTCCAGAAAGTCTGACCAACATCAGAGGTAGCTGCTTCCAGAGCATCCAACTTGGAACTGATGCCAAACAACATTAATTGTCAGGAAATAGAAATTAGGAGCACAGCTCCTCTTCACTCTTTACACAGTCAGTGCAGGGAAATGTTAAGAAGTGCCCCACTGGGCCTCACCAGAAATCCATTTACCCCAGTATCATGCTTCTGACTCGCACAAGAAGAGAGACACTACTAAGGAAAACACACAAGCCTGGCTGTTTATATGCCTTTTCTTTACATAGCCCCAGGACTGACAGCTGTTGCTGTAGGTGTGTCAGCAAGAATGTTCCTGACTGATACTGTCCTCTAGATCCAACAGTGCAGGGCTTGGTGAATAGCAGCAGTTTTGTCTTTATCTTATCTAGTACAATGGTGATTCCAGAAACCTTAGTCTTACCCCTCCAGCCTTTTCCTCTCCAACTGAAGTACCCCACATCTTCTGACCCCTCCTCATCAGGCAGCTGCCCTGACTATTAATTATTCTACTCACTCTCCTCTACATCGCCCCTAGCTCCCTTATGTCTTTCTTGACATTGGGCCAAAAATGCTTACAGTGGTCAAAAATGGGGCACACCAAAGGTATAAGAACAAAATGGTGCATTCTGCTTATTCTGAGTGGTGGAGGACCTGACCTGCAGAGCTTTGTGTTTATATGCCAGTGACCTGCAGCAGCCATGTACGTCCAAGCCAGTCACCTCTACCTCCTTCTAGGAGTAGGTCCCTTCAGGCATGAGTCATCTGATTTAAATTTTCATCTATTTTAAGATGAAATAAGCAATACCTTCTAGGTGCCTGCTCCTTCCTGCTGCCTGTAAAATTAAGTTACATAGCTAAGGCAGGCATAGATGCTTGGGCTATGGCTGCGTACTGTTGACCACAAGAACCTCTTCTAGTGTGCCTCTGATTTCCACAGCCACTCCCTGCCTCCTTGCACTGTGATATGGGGAGAAGCAATCTCCTTGATGGAGTCCTGAAGCATCCTGCAGTGAATTAAAACTTGCTTTCACCCAGGCAGATGCTAGAGAAAAATGGGGGATGTTCACCTAGGCTACAGGTTTCTGGGCAGGTGTGCCTTGGGCCAGGCTTGGTTAAAAGGCAGGGGTTTTGGAAAACAAACAAACAAACAAACAAACCCCGCATTTGAGGCATTAAGTTTGCAGAGTGATGTGAATGAGAATATAAACTAGTGATAAAGGAATACTGAAATATGCTCTAATGAAGGCTGCAACTAAGAACAATGAAAGGGGAAAAGACAGATAAATAACATTTTCTTTTGCTTTGCCCTTTTCTGGAGAGTATGTTTTTCATTTCAGGAATATGACTAGTTTATAATAAAGTGTGGGGAGTGCCAGAGAGAAGAAAAGGTTGAGTGCTAACTGCTATACTACCTATTATTTTATGTCCCATTCATTATTGCAAGAGCAACTCTTCCTGCTTTAGTCTACATGCATAAATTTGGCACTACTCAAGAAAATAATTTTGAGGCTTCCATTTAAAAAGAAAAAGAAGAAAGAATTAGGATATGAAAAGATAAAAAAAAACCTGCTGCACTCCAGTCCAGCCTTGTTTAAGTATCCTTTAAGCTTGAACAGTGAATTAACCTCCAGCAAGACACTCCACATGTGATTTATTAGGCACCTTGCTTTGGTTTTAGTGAACTTTCCTGTGAGGGAGCACAGGAAATGAGGGACATAATTATCAACTTTGGAACACAGAGTTAGTCACAACCTCTAACTATGGAGACACAAGCATCCCTTCATAATATTTACTTACAGGCTTATTTATTTGCAATTCTTGCAAGGTAGTAAACTAATAAGCTCCCACGAGGCCACTGAAAGTGATAATATCCTTTCACTGGCATCAGTAAATCATGTAATAATGAACTATAAAATTTTAAAAACCTAGAAATTGCAAAGATCAAAAGTGAAAGCTAAGAAGTACTTATTAGAAATAACAACAGATGAACCCAGAATGAAAACAAATGAAAACACAAGGAGTTTGTATATGACTTAAGAGAGCCACTCCAGAGAAGTCAAATCTTGTATCCACTATGTAGTCATCATTTGTATCAAATTCTAATAGTAAAAAATATTTGAAAATTTATTTGTTGAAATTTAAGATGTAGTTACTAGCAACTATTTGTTCTCATGTGGTTTGTTAGCTATGAACCTGTAAAACAGCATTCACCTCATAATATGATAGCACATGTACCAATATTCAAGCACAAATGCAGTGGTGACATCTACACTGTAGAGTACTCCTCCTTATCAGGTCCAGACAAGCTTGTTGCATCCTTCCCAGCACATGTGAAATAAGGAACGAAGAATGGATAACAAAATGGCTTATGCTCTTCTCTCTTCCCATTTGTAACTGAATGAGTAAAACCAAAAGTCAACAAAAGCAGTACAGCTGTCCACATGATTTTCTGTTCCTTTGGTTTTTGGGGGGTTTTCTGCCCTGACTCTAGAGAGGGTTAGGTTGGAACATTACGGCACAAAGAAATACATTGGCTCACTGAGCACCTATGACTAGAAGTTATTTCCTGTAAACATCAAGAATTTCCAAGACTTCTTCATCACAGCAGTATATTTCCAGTAGATGTCTGGGAAGTTGGTATCTCCTATAAGGACAAGGGCTACTGATTCAGAATTTTTTCCTAATTGTCTATAGAATCATCAGTGCTTTCATTCTGGCTGGGCAATCGGTAGTAGGCACCCACTACAACATTTCCTTTGTTTTCCTTCTCCATAATTCTCACTCAGAGGCCCTTCACTACATCATCACTAACTGTAAGGACTGTGCAGTCAAACCTCTCACATGGAGTGCAAGACTTACTTGCCCTGCCTATTCCTCCTGAACAACCTGCAGCACTCCATCCCAGCATTCTAGTCACAGAACTCATTCCACCAAGTCTCACTAACACCAGTGATATCATAAGTCAGGGAGCTGACAAATGCTTCCAGATTATCCCCCTTGTTCCTCAAATGAACTTCTGAAAATTCATGGCATCCCAGTATTACTGCATTTTCCCATCTTTTTGACTGATGAATAAATATTTTAGGGAGTCTCCTCTTCACACTGTAGCAAAGCTGAGATGGACAGTATAATTATTGTGGAAAAAGTGAGTGATTGCTATCAGTCTGTCCTTCGGTCTATAAACAATTAGAGGAGTGAGTGAAGCTGCTGAATCTGCTAATCATATGCCAAGTATTCACATTTTCTCTTCTCTTGTTTTCATGGGACTTTTTCCCCCAACTGTAGCCTGAAATCAATAGGGTTTTTCCACTGACAATTGAAAATACTCCCTGAAATGCCCTGAGCTGCTATGCAGAAATTTCTTGCTACAGAGAAAGAAGAGAAACATCAAGCTGAGTAAAGCTCATTTTGTTCAGACAAGAAACAAAGTGTACTTTTTCTTCCCCTAAACAAAGCATTTTTAAGAGCAGGATAGAGGACGCTAAATCAATAACCATTAAGAAGCACAAAGCTGCTAAAAGAATATATCTTTGGAGAAAGAAATTATCAGGCTCAGCACAGAAATTACTGGGTGAAATTCTATTTATGCAGGAGGGGTCCAAATTAGATGATCCTAATAGGCCTTCTTGGCATTGCAGTCTGAGAAACTATGAAACATGAAAACAAAATAAATATTGCTCATCCCTGTCACAGCTTTTACAGAACGCTTCCCCAGTGACAAAGAAATTTCACTCATTCGCTTACTGCATTGAATTTATTGTTTTTCTACATATGGTTTATTAGATTAAGGTTTTCATATTGTCAAAATCATGGTTTTGATGACTTAAATTCCAAGTCCTTCTCTTCTTTTCAAAGTGAAATATAGAAGAGAGTAAACACAACAGCCACACCAACTGACAGGATTGTCAGGTGCCTGGGACAAAGAGGATACAGGGGCAGGAAAGGTAAATAATGCTACCAGGAGTAAAGGATGTTCAATAGACATCAGAGTAAACACAAGAGCCTGGAAGCTTCCTCACAGGCAAAGGAGAGCCACAATCAACTGAAAGTACCCAAAGCGTAAGAGGCAACAACCTGATCCTACAGCTGCCCATGGGGGTTTTGCTGCTTATTGAGGTGAGCTTTATACTATTAAATACTGATTAACTACCTTAATTGCCACATGAAAAGTGTTAAAACATGGAACTAGATCCCGCCTAGGTCAATACTAAAAGACTTACATAGTCAAGAAAATATGCGGTCTCAAACATCTGGAAATCGCACTCTGTCCGTTAATGACTGGATTTCATAAAATCTATTTATGAAGGTCTTCATAAAAATCCTACTTTTCTGAGAGGTGGAGGGACCATCCCCTGCTATCCCTCCATGGTAAGGTAGCATTTCTCTTTCTGCCTGACGCGTGTGCTTCAGAGCTGCTACAAGAAAATGGGCTATGACGTTCTACAGCCTGGCCTGTAGAAAAAGGTCACATCAATGGCCTCTGTGGTGGCTGTAAACAGTTCATTCCTCCCCCTGTTCCCACCCTGGTGGGTTACCATGCACCTGCCTCCAGAGCTAAGCAAATACTTGCAGCCCTACCTCAGGAAAGGCCATCTCACTTCCTATGGACAACTCCCAGAAGATGCACAAACACTCCATACTTCTGCTGGAACAGTTCAGGGGAGTTAAGTTTTCCAGGAAACGCTCTCAGTGCTGTGCTTCTGCGTAGCTGACCAAGCATCAGGTGACTTATATCAATGTACAGATATTAGTTTAGCTTCTCCAAGTGCCTCTGCATCTTAGGGTTAAGAGCAGTATGACATAAGCCTCACATTTCTTCTTAAATTCCATAAAGAGTATTTAAATACATGTAATCCCTCCGTAACATGATGACACAGAAGATATTGCTGTGCTCAGGGTCTAAGAATATATTAATCCTCTTCACTGGTAATACATGAAAATCTTTAGAATTAGAAATGCGCCCCCNTTTTTTTTCTTATTTTTCTCATTTTTCCTTCCTATTTTAGGCAATGGCTTACTTGTACAACAAAAACCACGTATTGATCATTTGGAAAGGGGGAGTGCACCATCCTGGGACACAGAATTTTCATGCTATAAATTGCATTCCAAAGCAAATGAAGATTGAGATTTCCTCACAAGTAAGAGCACTGTGATGTGAATGCATTCATCACAGATGGGGCCTAGTTCAAGATCTCGCAAGCATAATTTTTAGTGTAAAATTGACTATTGGAATTTCATTAAGCTTAAAATTAACACAACTTATTTCCAAAGAGTATCAATCATTGTTACCATAGTTCTGCTTCTGATTGCTCTGATACATTCATCACCCATTTGGAGCCTAAATAGAAACTTAACAAACAATTGTTTGTTGTCAATTAACAAAGATATTACTAAAACAAAACAAAAAAATTAAGTTGCAGCTTGAAATCATAAAAACAATATAGTCCATATTTCAGCCATAGTTGAAAAATCTGACTGATTACACAAAGGTATATTATCAGAGCGGAAGTAGAGGCATGGGGAGACAGAACGCATCTAATCCCTCTGTGAGGTAACTTCAATAAACTTCACTGTAGTTATACAACTGCCAGGATTAGCCCACAAACTTTGAATTAAAGCATGAACCATGCTCTGACAACATGCTTGTAATTTTTTCATTTTAATCCTTGATGAGAGAAGGAAATTGTACAGACTCCAGGAGCACAAAAATAATTGTTACATTTATGATTCTCCAATTATGGCTTATGGGCACTGCTTCTTAGCCATCTCTATGGTTTTATAAAGGTTTTATTAACAAGGCTTTTGAATAAAACAAGTGTTTTCAATGGCACCAGCAAAATAATGACATACTTTTGCAAAGGAGGAATTTTCATTTTGCTTTGATTCGTGTTACAACTTATAGAGAATCAACCTTCTATTTGTTCAGATAGCTTAATCCTCACTTATGTTCTTAGTTTAAGTGGATACAAAGAAAAAACCCTCCTAGGACTGGTTTTTTCTATTTCCACTTCTCCCTACAGCATTGTTTGAAAGAAGACAAACTTTAAAAGGAATGAAGTCTTTAACAGAGAAGAAATGCAAATCCTGTTGTATACTTTGCTCAGGCTGAACTACCCTCATGGGGGTCCAGGCTAGAAAAATGTCTTCTTTACATCTCAATGTAGGCTGAGACAGTCGACCCTGAACCCAGCCACAAGTTATCATATGCAGCTGACCTCTTGGTCGGATCAGCAGGAAGGGATTGCTAAGTGTTTCAACATCCATTTGCTTTACAGTTGATGGTGACTCCTTCCAAAAAGCAGAAAAATTAGTAGTTCACAAATTTTCCCAAGAAATTTTGCTGATTCTCTGCCTGATCTGATAGACTATTCTGCATGAAGATTTTATACACAAACACAGATAAAAACAGGAATCAAAATGTAGAACTGGCTAAGATTACATAATTTGTTCATAAATTACAAGATTATTCATAAATGATAGATGATATTATATATGATATGATGAGTTAATCTGACTTTTCCCCACAGAAATTTAACAACAGATTTCTGTACCAAGTCTATAGTCTCAGTGAGCTATAGCCTATATCTGAGAAAAATATTTACTATTGATTCAAAGAATCAGGCAGTTGAGAAGATATCATATTCCAAGTTAAGTAGATTTGTCGATTAATCACCCTCAATACTAAAACCACACATCTTGTTTGTTTGTCTTATCTTCAGACTATTGGATCCCATTATGGCTTTCCACTGCATTAAAGACCTATCTCCACAAATATCTTCCTTACAGAAGTGTAAATCATAATCAGTTCACCTCTTAATATCCTCTTTGGAGAATCAAAATACATGCAGTTTTTTACATCTCTAAATTTATGGTATATTTACGGACTTGAAACTTTTTTTGTTAAACCTTGGTGAAAGATTTGTGACAAGGGCCCTAAGATTTCCCTGGTTTTCAGTATCCTTCTTGAAGATATTCCAGCCTGATTTATTATTAGTCCCATAAATATTTCCCCAACACTGAACAATGTGGAACACAAGTTTCCTGTTCATACTTGACATACCTTCCTTACACACCTAAACATTGTGTTTGCCCTCTGTCCTTAGCACTTCCCAGTGAGTTCTCCATTAAGTGTCTAAGCATATCATTAACCTTTTTTCAGCCACACACATTTCAGGATATAACACTTGATTTTTACTTTTTTTTTTTTACCACAATTGGCCCAATTTTGCTAACACATGAGTTGTTCTGACGAAACTCTTAAAAAAACTCTATTAAAGAGGCACAACTCAAAGAGCCAGGTCCCAACCAGCATCAGTGTGCAGAGCTCCCCTTGCCAACTCGTGGTGTGACACCAGCTGACACAAATGCAAGATGTGGCCTCATGCATCGAACACAAGCCATTCCTAAAGCCATTTCTCCCACAATCCTTCTCATCCTTTTCTACCAGACAGGACAGAAAGAGGGCAAGAGTTCCACTGAGTTTCCCCCCAAACACATCTGGAATGTAGGTAGATGACCTGCTTGTCACCATCTAGGAGACCTGACCTGCTGACATGGAGGCTCAGTTAATTGCTAGGAAAGAAGGATACTGCGGATTTCTGTCCTTTAGTGGAGCAAAACTTATTGATTCTGCCTAGCACTTCATCCATCATGCAGAAAAAATACTAAGAAAAAAATCATCTAAACTTATGTCATATTTATGCACCCCAGTGCACAACAACAGCTTTTCTTTTTTTATCCTGATAGTTACTTTAATTTCTAACAAAACCACATTTTTGTAACATGCCCCTTTCTAACCTGATAGGTTTTTCAGCTCTAGAAATCCTTTTGGTTAATAAGGGTCATCAGTGGGGACCAAAGAGGGACAAAGAGGGATTTTAATGTGAAATCAGAGACAGCAATGAGAAGCAAGACACTTGAGAAATCTGCCAATATTCAAGCCATAGAAAATAATGGACCTACATTTAAAAATTATAGCCCTATTAAAGCACGGAGATATTGCACTAAAGGTGTTAAAATAACCAATTAAACATGCAGTTTTACTCCTGCAAAAATACAGGGCATTTTTGTGGAAAAAAATACCACTGACAAGAATTCACTGTGACTGCTAGAAATCAAAATAAATAGCTTTAATTGGAAAAAGAATATTTGAAACCACAGTGCACAGTTTTGTGGGCAAAGCAAATCTGTTAGCCAGTCTTTTAATAAGCCCACATTGTACTGGATTCAATTTAGCTTTTCTGCGAACATGGACATAACCTGTTAATTATTTAACACACCTCTGGTAAAGCAGGAATGCTGTAAATAGAAGGTAAACTAATAAAACAAAATCAGTGCTTTGTTTTTGTAACTAGATGATAAATTAATGGAAAATATTGCTATCACAGCACAAATTCTGTAAATGTTACGCACACAGAAATCATGAGATCAAAAATTTATGATTCCAAGAGAGGTATTAGCTTTATCATGTTGCATAACGCAAATGACATGTTTTTCGTCTGGAATGGTTTTTATGTAAAGTGTGTGCTCTCAGTCCAGCTCAGCAGCATTGCTGTGGGAATTTCGCTTTATGAAATTCTTCACTTCATTTCACTACGATTCTTTCTCTAGAAATAATTTATTTTTTTCTCTAGACAGAAGCAGTGCATATGTGATATATGTTCTGAGTGCATGATTGAGGAACGTGAATGCAAGGTCAAATCCTACTTTCATACATTCTGTCATAGGAATTGCACGTTAGTGCACCAAATTTAATGTATTTATTTAAATGACGAATGAGAGATAGCTCATAATTGCATCAGGGGTGGAAAAGCACTTTGCATTAGTTAATCTGCCTTGGTATGTTACAGGTTTCACTTGCTGATTATTCCAAGCTTTGCACTGAGTGAAGGTGACAGAGGCTACGGAGCACCAGCCCACAGAGGCATGAACAGCCAGCTGCTGGGGTCACCCCCTGCTCTCCTAAATCTCTCTGTCTGAGCAGGCTCCTAGGGCTAACCCAGGCCATAGCACTGGCAACCTGCACTGAATGCATTTGCTGCATTAGCAAGAGCAGCGTAGCCCTGTTAGGCTGATGCCAGCTGGTGAGGGACACGCACAGTGTACGCCGTGTCTGCTGAGGCTGACTGAGCTGCAGGCAGCTCTGCACAGCTTCCCTTCCAAAGGCTGCTGGAGGGCTGCCCCTGAAGGCAGCAGGACACTAAATCTGCTCCCTCCTGACCCCTCAGGGCACCGGGCCTCACCTGAGTCAGCCCAACAAGCCTAGACACTGACTGGCCCCTTTCCTGGATATCCCTGGGCTCCATTGGTTCCCAGCATTCAGTCCAGACAGCCTGAGCAGCTTCTTCACCTGAAGTTTCCCCCACATCATTTCCTTTGCCCTTCAATCCCACTCTTCTCTGTCTAGAAGCAGCTTACAGACCCAGGGAAGTTCCAGCTGCCAGCACATTTCTGGCTGCATTTGTCACACTCCCACAGCACTGTGGGTCTGCAGACAGACCCCTTTTGAACAACCCCGGAGGCCAGTGCTGCTCTAGCTCAAAGGAAAGGCAGTCTGAGGAGCACAGGCATCCTCTATGGGATAATTCCCCTATTTGTCAAGCTCTCGTTACCTTCCTTCCATAAATCTTTCCAGCTTCCTTTCTACACACAGTGGAAACTTAAACTGGGCCTGCCTCCACTGTTAAACTTTCACTGAAGGCAAAACTTTGAGTTTATTATATTCTGCTACTTGAGGAGAGCAAGGATTTGAATAGTAAATAGAGCTCCATAATCCGTAGCCATGTAATTGTATGTTACGCCAGTAACTTCTGTTAACAACAGAATTCAGGCAGAGGCACCAAGCTGACATGGAGACAGGGGCTGCTGCTGGGAAAACGGGGGGGAAAAAGGATGTTGGGGAGGAAAGGGGGAGGGAGGGAAGAGGAGTGTCGCTGAGAAATATGTTAGTCCTGGAAAAGCAGTAATGGAGAGCTGCTGGGAAAGTAAGAGGAGAAGACAAACTGGTCAAGGAGGCTTTGTGGCAACATTGTGATGGGAATCCTGGAAAAGCCTGCTGGAGTAGGTGGCTGAGGGAACCCAGAGAGACCTCATTAGGAAAACACAAGAACTGGAGCACTGTTTTGGTAGCTTGTTCCCCTGAAAGTCTCACCTAAACTCAGATGGAATCTGTGAAGTTGAAAAAAGCCACTCAAGTGTATCATACCTTTTTTGTGTGACACCAATCTCCAGCAGATGTGGAAGAGTTTTAGACAACTAGTAGTGCAAGGCCACATGGTAGGAGAAAGGCAGATGAACTCTTCAGTGAGGAACTTGAGCAGAGGCAGAAATAAGCTCAAGAGCTGCTGCCTTCTGACCTGTCCAGCATGGAGTACCCACACAGGGCTGTGATGTGCTCATTTACACCAGGATTCCCTGGACACCCACCAGAGCTGTGGGAAGATGGTGGGGCCAGATGTGAAGACCTAGGGGAAAAGGTAGGATTTTCTTGCAGAGTTGTGAGCCTTGCCTGGCATTTGGGCTGAGCTTTGCTATAGGGTTGCAGATTCTGCATTTCCCGTATGGTAATAAGCTCACACAAGCAGCAGTGAAGGCATTGGAATATGTCTGCTTTTCTTATTTCTTTTATACTATATGTCCCTTCTCATTAGACATGAGAGGATCACATTTCCAGTTTAGGATGCATGAGTGAGAACAAGGACAGAAAGATAAGAGAATTGTGCAAAGCCTCATCCCTCTGCTTTTTATTACCCTTGTCATCTATCAAGACACTGACTGCTTCTCTTGCTTTTGCTTTTTTTTTTTTTTTCCCTCCAGCATATTTGTAAATGTTATTTACTTATTGTCACTAGCTCCTTTGGGCTGTCTACTTTAATTTTATATCACAAATTGTGACCGGCAGCATTTTGTTGCTGCTTCTTTCTTTATTAATTTGTATCTTACTGCTCCAGCAACAATAAACAGTCTTCAGCCCTTCCATAATTTGTGGTCCATTTTGGATCAAAATCTCACAGGAATATTGATAGAATTCCAAGCTTAGCAGAGATGGGAATGTACTGTGAGCACTGCTACGGCATACCCACACTTCTGATTCAAATCCTGGCCCCTTTTACACAGAGGAAAAGATTATGCAACAGTATCATTATCAGCACTATCACATTTCTCTTCACATCACTAAGCATCATCATCAGCACATTCCTAAAAATTTTGCTAGCATTTAGAGCTTCCATAGTTCAAGTATGTTACGTAGACCTAAAAATAATTCTTTACCCTTTAAGCACTTTGGACAGAAATTTTTTTCTGAGTCTTGGGCAGTTCAGAAAATCTTCCTTGAGCCAATTTACCATGCAGGGTTTATGCCATCAGAATTATTATTCTACTCATGTAACTGGCCTTGCCAACTTTCTCTAGAGTCAACATGTCCATGTTTATGTACCACTGAATTGACTATCTTTTATCTGTGAATACGGTAATGGGATTAGAGGCTTGACTCTTTCCCTATTTAATACTGTTTCTGACAGTTCTCATTCCTAATTCTCTTAATTTGGACCATCACATTATCTACAACCAGCCTGCAAACCTGAATGTGATGGTCTGATTATTAAAAATTATTGAAATCATCTTCTCTTTCCACACTTGATCTTCTTTAAATACCCATGTCTCACCACAAATAAAATCTGTAAGAGCAATTCTTAGTCCTGTCTTTGTAGTGCAGTAGTGCTAATAAAAGCAATAAAGAAAGTAGGTTTTGTCATGAAAAACTTGTTTATGTGTGCAGAGTAGGTATTTAACTATATTATGGGACGTTTATTCATGTCTCTTACTAGTAATAATGAAGAAGCTATATTCTACGAAGGGAAGTTCTCCAGACACATTTGGCTACAGGGATCCCCAGAAGGCACACAGTATTGCAGCAGCTCTGGATTTCTATTCTTTTCCACTAGCGTGAATTGAAACTACAGCCTCTACAGTACAATATATTACATTGAAACATAAAACAGATATAGCTGAGGGGAACAAGAGGAAGGAAGGAAGGCCAGAAATCTGTGATATTAATCCAAAAGAATTAACTTGTTTTCAAATGTGTTTAATTCCTATAGGCTTGAGTTACCATGTTTTAAAGCGCCACTCTTTTTCTAAAAGGTATTAGTCAGGGTACAGGAGCCGCGAGATAAAAATAAGATTGGATAAATATGCCTACGGCTCAGATCAACACCCGTTAAGCAAAAATCTGCCTGTCATTATGCCTGCTTTGTATGCCATCACTGTTGATCCCTGAGTGCAAGGATTCATGGCATTATCACAGCTTCCTTCTCTAGACCTAAATGCTGGCTTCACCACCATTTGTTTTTTTATTATTATAGAGTAGGAAAATTGAACGACTCACACTGCCCACACACACTGGCTGATGCATTTGTACTCAGCAGTCAGAGCCAAAGGTTGTCTAAATGATACACAGAGTGATGCTTTGAAAATTCACGATAAAATGAGATCCCCCTCTCATTTCTAAATTACTGTTCTTCCTACTTGCAAATGCATATGAGGCATCCACACTAGGAAACAAGATTTTTTGCTATGCCAGGGCTGACCATTCAAATGAGGACATTTTTTTCCCCATCACATCATCAATTTAAAGAGAAAAAAAAACCCTCTCTGTAGGATTTGTTGCAGTAGAAACACATAGTGAAAACATCATAAAAATGCTATTAATGACTATTAATTCTTAGGGGTTTTAAAGTAATTTCTGTAAAACACTATTACATTTTTATTGAACTTGGTTAGCTTTTTTAATGGATTTTAAGGCTAGAAGGGACTACCAAATCATTTAATCTGAACTCCTGTATTACTCATAAAATAGCATCCAGTTAGTCCTGTCTTGAGCCCATTGCATTTGTCTGAGTCATATACACCTTTCAGTTTCAGCTCAGGCATTCTGAGGGATTCCTGGGCAGAACTGCCTTTTCAAAATATGGATGGAAGTCACATTTGAATTGGAAAGAAAGGAATCCTGTCACTGCCTTTTTCTAGGAAAAAAAAAAAAAAAAAGACAGAAATTATGAGAAATACAATTCCTGTAAAGCATTTGAAAACATGGAAATATTGATTACCAGGATTTCTCTTAGCAAGCAAAGCTATAAATTGTTTTCTGTTGTCCCTTAAGCCTTAACAGTGTCCCATGGCCTGAACTAATTATAGTGATATAATTAGGTCACAATTTTTGAAACTAGCAAGTCTCAAGACCTCTTGTATTTTTGAGGTCTCTCCTTTGGTATGAAACAAATTGCATCCCAGAAGTGCCTAGTTTTCTTCATTAATTAATGAAGAAAGACGATTAACTAAGTTACAGACAGCTGTGCTTGGGCAAATGAGTCTTATTCACAATGACTTGGTATTTAGCTGTCCAAAGGAACAAAAATTAGAAGACCATTATGTAGCATTTCTCTGCTTCACATAAAGCTCAGGGGATCTTCAATACAGTGAGTATGAGAACCTGGATAAACCGCAAATTTAACCTGTTAAAAGGTCTGACAGGTATTGCTGTCCTGCCTAGAAGAAAAAGTCATCACGAGGAACAGGTTAAAACAGTTCCTTATTCAGGGTTAGAAGCACCTAGCAAGTACCAATGAGAAAAATGCTTATCCTTCAACTGAATTCTTAAAAGACAGGGCTCTGCAGGAAATAAATCTCTCCCAAGACTTTGTTAGCATCTATGTGCAGCCATGAAATCATTGGACCAGAAAATATGGGCAGTAATCCAGCAGCAACACACAGCACAGCGCAGCCTTCATTATCCACCAGTCTTGCCCAAATCACGGCTGCACCTTCGTGGTGGCTGAGCCCACTGACAGCAACCACAAACTGCTAATGGGTCACACGCCATCGTAAAGTGGAAAAGATGCCACAAGTGGCCATACCTCTGCTATTGTCAAGGAAAATGCTGGGGAATAGGGGAAGGCAAACATACTGGCCTCTCACCTCCACAAGCCAACAATAGCTTGTATTTGAAATGTGACTGAACAACCTGGAACCTGTGAGACACAGAGGATTATGTTGGAGGCTCTGCAGCAGACTTCAAAAAGTTTAGTCACTATGCAATAACCTTTCTTTGACACTGCATGCCCACAGTATTTAGTTTAGGTTTGGATTCCTCACTCACACCAAGCTCCCAAGGAGCTGTTTCCATCGATAATGCTTTGTTTTATCTCTGATTGGTTAAAAAACTCCATCCTAAGCAAGTCTATCTTAGTTATATATGCCATCATCAACTCCCATCTGGATTGTACCAGTGCATTTTATTTGAACATGAAGTAATCAGACCTTCAGAGATACCTACTAGCTGATTACAGTGAACAAATTACATTACTTTCTCCACTGACTCTGCAAAATATTGAATTAAGCTCAAGATTGCAGTGTTTATATTCAAAGTACTCCTGGGACCTCACAAAGTTCTGTCACAATGAAGCCTTATGGGGTAAGAAGAAAAGCTATTTGCCTGAAAAAGAATGGCCTCGTGGTCTAATTTGCAGCTCCTGAATCCCACCAAGCACTTCCTCCAAAGTGTATTTTATACTTACCTAAAAAAAAATAAGGATTCTACAAAAAAAAGCTCATGACCATTCACCCCTTTTCCCCACAGGTGAACTGGGAGAGCAAATGTTATTTGTGGCAGAAATACTTCAGGATCTTGACTACAGTAAAACTGCTACCACAGTGAACACGTTCTAGATGTTGCCATCTCTGACAAAAATTGTCGTCTTCAGATGGATTAAGAATCATAGAAATTACATTAATTCTTCTTTCTTTGCTACTTATTATTCAGCTACTCTTTTCCTGACTTTTATTGCAGTTAGAGCTCTGAAATGGACCAGAGAAAGTATATGCAAATAATCTGTTCTATTAATAATGAAATAAAATGGCAATATATACTGTGACAAACTTGCTTCTATTAGAAGTGCCAATTTCTCAGGCAGACACAGGAAGGACAGATTTTCCCCGGTTTACTTCTGCTTAGGAAAGACTCACTTGTCCCCCTTTCCACCAGACCACTCCTGAGGTTTATTACGAACTGAAAGATTATATCTGTACTAATATTATTTTCCTACAAGGTAGTGCCCACCAGGAGTAACAGATTAAATCGTGTTTGAGCTCAGACAACAGTTAGTACACACCACAAGAATTCGTTCCTGCCAGTTTTAATGATTCTGTCCAAGTGTTTACAGAGCCTGTTTCACAGAAGTGCTAACTTGCTTTGCAAAGCTTTCGCACGTAAGAAACTGGGGAAGAGGGGAAGAGAGATAAAGAGAAAAAAACAATTTTCCACACACAGAACAAAGATGCAAAAATTCTACTGTCTGTAAGTGAAATACTGGTGCTAGCTGTGCATAGGGATTTCGGGGAATTTGCAAGGATCATCTCCCCCAAAACAGATTCTATGCTTTTCTCTTGTTTTTCAACCACCTTTAGGAGAGTGTTAGCAGCAAAGGTTGGATTTCTAATCGTCCAGTGAGGAGGGGCAAGGCTGAGTGACCCTCTGGTGGGGAGGACTGTAAGTGGGGGACCTGGCAGCCATCAGAGCACAACAGCCATTAACAGTACTTCCCAAAGAGCCAATGCAGGGGAACAGCAAGCACTGTTCCTGAACCAAACTCACCAATGTCAATGTCATCCTTGCTAGCTCAGATGCACAGCTTTCAGCTGGCATATTTATTATTAATTATTATTAAATTTATTTATTTAAGTGTGCTTTGCATAGATAGACACATTGTCAGTCACCAAGGACTTAATATCTAAATTAATTAGGACAAACAAACACGAGATGAAACAACACTGTAACAAAGAGTATGTGAGGGGATTACTAATGAAGAGAGAAAGAGAGAAGTAATTGTTTGAAGTGGTGAGTTAAGTGAGTCTTTAAAGAAGAGCCCATGGATTTTAAAACCAGTAATTATGATCATTAAAATAATCTAGGACAACCATTTTATATGATGCAAAGAACAGGCTGTAATGTCAAAATGGACATTCACTGAATTATTTCAACCTAGGTCTTGAACCCACCTTACAGGTGGAATTCAATTCCATGTCTATTCACCTCTTTCTATGATTATTTTGCTTCCTGAAGAAAAGGCAAAAAAAAAATATTCAGAAGATGATTTCCTGAGAAATTCAAAGAGGTTTTCCTGATATTGGAAAAGAGATCCAAATTCTAAAGAGCAGAAAGAAGAAAAAATAAGGCAAGCGAATAAATGGAGCAAGTGGATTTAGAGGGAACCAGAGTATGCCTGATCAGGTGAGAAACACACAAGGTGATCATAGGGTAATTAGCCTTACAGGGTTTTAGTGAAGTAACTATTAAAAAGACTGGAGGTAGAAGGACAGTGCAGAATTAATATTGTATGTTTAGAGTAGCTGAGAAGGATAATAACTGTATCAGCAAAGCACACTAGATAAAACGACGAGGAATGAGCAGAGCATGTAGGCCAAATGAGATCTAAAATGTCTTTGGCTCCTTAATAAAGAGAGGCTTTTATCTGAGGTCTTTTCCATTTCCAGATAGAACAGACCAGCAATTTCTATCATTTATTAGATAAACCAGAATCCATTCTTCAGTGGGTGACTAGATATATGTTTGAATTCTTCCAAAAAATGATAAAAGCAGAAGAGGAAAGTACAAGGACTCCCGAGCTTTGAAGGTCAGCTACTTCACGCTGGAGCATCATGTAGACTTGGTTAAAGCAACTGACAAAGAAATTACAGGAGAATAAGAGACTTTCCAAAGGTCATTTTATTGGATCTCTTCCCTCTTAAGTACATTATTAAAAGATTTCTTTTAATCTTGATCCTGCTGTCCCCTTTGGTGGTCATCTCAAATTGGCAACCCTTCAATTTCTTTCCATAACACCAAAGCTGTGCTTTAGTAGAGGTTCCCTAAAGGCCAGAATGGCTCGTAAAACACTGGGGTTTCTGGTTGCTTTACATCAGAGACTGCAGATGTTTCAGAGTGCATGTCAGCTGAGTCTGGCTTGTGCAGGTGTGAGTCCAGCTTAATAGTTTTTTTAGGCTTCAGAAAAGGACCATTTAGGAATAGAAACCAAAACTGGAAGCCAGAGGGCAAATATTTTCAACATCTGCTACTCTTTGTGTGATACTTCTCTGCTTCCAGGAATAGGATTCTTAAAATTGTCTTGTATGGCTTTGACTCAATCTCTGAAGTGCATTTCTGTAACAAAGAAATACTGTTACTGGGATCTAGTGTCATGGGAAACAAGATTCTCAGATTATAGGGCATAGGCACACCTCCTTTTCCTGCTTGTAGCTATGTAGCTCACTTTTCCCCCTGCAAAGATGACTTGTGGCACTGACAGCAAATTCTGACATAGAAAAATGATGTCAGAGAAGCGTTTAATCTCTTTTCACCTGTTCTTTATGAACTCTAAGTCCTGGAAACAAGAACCATGCCTGTGTTATTAAATATCCCTACCAGCAATCCTATCTATGTACTACTGGCGAACCACTTAAGTGTGACTCCTTCGAGCGTATTTCTCCCATCCTGCAGTCTCGAGCCTGCCTAAGACACATGCTTATTCTTGTTACATCTCATTCAAGCACATTTGAGACATTGCTCCCAGGTCCAGAACACTTTTCCCAGGGCACTGGATATATTTTTCCCTCATGAAAAATTAATATTATTATCTCCATCAAGAAAAAAATGGAAATCTAAAAAAAGCCCACAGAAAGTGTTATTTTAAGCATGCACATTTGCAGGAAAGTCCCAGAATTCAGGGAACTTCTTTGTGATAAGGGAAAATAGTGGGAAGAAAGAAGCCTTTATCAACAATAATAGATGGAGATTGTTCAAAAGCAGAGCCAAAAGTTGAAAATGCTGATAGGTCATATTCCAGGTAGGGTGTACAGACATCTAATAGACCGTAACTTTATGCTTTGAGAAGATATAGTCACAGAGAAATTCTTTGCTTGGGATCTGATGCCTAAAGAAAGGGTTTCCATTTGTAAATGTACAGAATGTCTGAGCAGAAGTGCCTTGTGTACATCTTATCCTGCTCTCTTGTTACCTCTGGAACAATAATATGACCATAATACTGGTAACAGACTCCACAGATCTGCTTTGCAAGAACTACTTGCCAGGAGACTCATGTCCCTTCAGTTCTTTTAGCCCCTATATGGTGTTCTCATGCCTCCCACACCCTCATCTCAGTGTTGGAAAGTCACATATTCCAAAAAGAGGAGTATCTTCTGTCCTGTTTTCACCCCAGCAGGACCAGTTCTATCCTCTGACCTAGAGGCCATGAAGGGCAAGCTGTGAACTTTGACAAGTCCTGCTTGTGGATTCAAGGCATTCACTCTGCCTCCATACAGGTTGTATGGTGCCACATGGTTGCACCCCCTTAATTTGGGACTCGCTTGGGGTCTCTCACTTTCCTGATGCACGTTGTTGTCCCCAGCCATCCATGGAGCACAGGAACTTGGAGTGGGATGCTATTTGAAAGAAAGGTTTGAAAGGTAATAGCCACACCCAGCTCTCCAATGTATTTCTTCCATTCATGAATATAGAGAAAACTAAGTAACTTATTCTTAGAAAGCTCTTAGATATCACTAAATAAGGCATGGACCATTGAACATTTTTTTAATAGTAGTCAAATGTGAGCCTCCATATGTATTGATTTTTTTATTATTATTTTATATAACTGGAGCCCATTCTGATGTTCCCTCCTGCTTTTAAGTATAGATTGTGCGTGACACTTGATAACTCCTACAACCTGTAGGGTAACTGCTTTATCAAGCTGCCTATGGCACATCCATGCACAGGGCTGAATAGAAACAGCCACATGGAGAAACATAACGGACAAAGAGGCTGGGCCATAAAAACAGCAGTCTGTGTTGCTAAAATTGAGCAAAAACCTACCTGAGTCCCTCCTTAGCTTTGAACATAAGGATGACTCACTGGATGCCGGTGGCTGCATTGATACTGATGCATGAAACGGACCAAGCCCTGTCCTCTGCTCTGGAGACCAACAATCCCTGCACAGCACATATCAGTACAGCTGAACTCTCTTCCATGTAAAGTACAGGCTACAGCCAAACCCTGATAAACTCTGTCTGGGGAGTCCTTAGCCCTGCCAACGACTGTGCTGACCATTTAGCAGCATGCAGACCCCCAGACCAGGGCTCAGGCATCTTCCCTAACTTATTTCACTTTCTAATATGAGCTATAAACTACAATAGTATAAAACTATAGACATGACCACAGAAATTATGCAAGCTGTCAAATGCAATGGTGGGGTGCAAACACATAGAGCTGGTCACAGCAGATCCTACAGACCTCTGCAAGCAACTGGGAGAACCCCATGTACTGCCACAGAGATTGATTAAAATGATTAATTATGTTTTGTTCCTGTACTTGAACGTGGTTAGGTCTGTTTCCAGGGGGGAAAAAAAACCTGCATTCTCCTAAATACTTAATGTTTTTAATTTATTTTTACATCTGTAATTAATTGTAGGTACCTCTTTACTTACGTGTAACTAAAGGGGGAAAAAAAGAGATTAATTTCTGAACAAACTTACAAGAGCTATTGTTTTAGTTTCAAAACAGAGGAGTCTGAAATAGAGTGATTACATTTTTTAAAATGCAATAAAATGTGAAAAAGTCCAAACAACGATAATGGAGATTTTCTGACAATCACAACTTGCAATAAAATCTATTTTTAATGAAAAAAAGTTGGAAGAAAGTGCATTAAAAAAAGAGTCTTAAGAATGTTATGCTACGAAATTTGATTTTAACACTGAAACTTTCTTCTCTGCAAACTAAAATCTGTCTTTAAAACATGTGCAGAAGGGGGTGCAGATATAAATCAACTACAGCCAGGACGAGAGCTGTATAGTCAGTACCACAGTACCACCTTGTGGGGAAATAAAAGTGGCTTCAGTATTGACTTCTTCCACTGCACAGTTTCAGGAAATACCCATCATATAAACATAAAATTATAACTAAGACAAATGAAACAGACGCAGACATCAGCAATGTATGTGATGCATGATCTCTTCCAGTGTCAAATAACTTTTTTTGAAGAATCTATGTTCCAGATAAAATCTTTCAGAAGTCTTCTGTAAAAACTTCCTGGAAGAAAAATGTCTTCTTTAACATTTGCTTGCATTCTTTGCTTGACTTCCATTTGCTGCAAATTTATTTCTCTAGTTACACTGAATCAAGAGAACAATTGCATCAGGCATGTCAAATTCCACCCACACAAAATGCTTCATAAAGTTAAAGGCTATGACACAAATAAACTAATGCCAGGATCTTTGAGACGACTTTTTTTATTGCTTTTCTGCAACTGATGTAGATATTAGAGACAGTAATATTCCTGAATACATCTGAAGAAATAAGGTTATCAAATCCTCAGATCCCCAAAGGGAATTGTCATCTGCTTTTCTCCATTTCTTTCACATAGTGAAAGAAATTTGCATGATTAAGTAATTGCTGGCTGTCAGAAGAAATAGTTGCCCAGCCATCGTATTTTAAGAGCTGTATTAAATGCAATTTTCACCCTTTCAAATATAACTCCTTTTAGGCATCTCTGAATTTAATGTCCTTAATAAAGCAGAGAAACTNAATTGGGGAATGGGGAGGGGAGTATCCTTTTCAGGACTTTGTTGGGCTATTTTATATTTTCTTCCAATATAAAAACGAAATTTAAACTTGCTTGTCTTCTTGCTGTGGAGAACCTGCCATTGATGGGAACAGTGCAGGAACAAACTCACAAGAAATTAAACAAAATTGTATTCAGGTTTACTCTTCACACAAAGTTAAGCTGTGACATTTAGACATCTAGAGTTTGAGGACTCATCCACCTACAGCTATTCTACTAAGACTGATACTGGCTTTAGCTGGGCTGGGGTCAGATCCTAATAGTGGGACTCCCCTCACGTTACTTTGAGTAAGAAATGGGTGAGCAGTCCAGTTGCCCATACACACCTATCTAACATCTCAAATTCCCCAGAATATGCTTCCTGGACCTTCAGCTCATGACCTGCAGCACATTTAACAGCCCCTTGCAGAGGTGACAGAATCCCTGGGGTCTCCAAAGTCACTAAATGGCTATCAGTGGCAAGCTGAACCAAGCTCTAGGAGTCTAATTTAAGTTTGTCACATGGGCTTGCAGTAGAGAAAAAGACATCTCCAATGAGTTATTCATCATGTCCTAATATATTGGGAAGAAATGCCCTCTGAAGATGGCTGTCTCTCCTTATTGAGCGAAGAAGGCACTTTGAAACCATCTAACTTTCAGGGGATCACATTTCGATGAGATTAAACTGAAAGTTAATGTGTAACAGATTAGAGACCTCCCTATTTTTGCATGCTGATAATATCAGCATTGTTGGTTGTTGTTTGGGTTGCACATTGTACATACTATTTGTATAATGTGATCTGACCTATAATGCATACATTATTCCAGGATACCAGTCAGCTCAGATGCCATTAGTGGTGGCAGTACCAGCAACTGAGCTCTGATTGCCAGGGGACTGTTCATATGCACGAACAGTGCCTCTGCACCTAGCTGCTCTTTTAGGATCACATGCTCTTTTCCCAAGGAAGGCAGCACCCCTCTACTCCAAGCATGCATTTCACTTGCCAGAAAGCAGAAAAAAATTGTGCCTCCCTCTCAGCATGTTCTCCACCTCCACAAACCAACACCCTAAAGTCGTGGCATCACACAAATTTGCCACGTTCAATCTCCACATTCCCAGACTCCCTCAGGTTGGATCTGGCACACATCCCAGAAGTGGATGTCTTTCTAGAAGATGCCACCACCGGGCGCACTGACCTTGGAGGGCCTGCCATGCCACTAGCCATGTATGCCCACAGTCTGAGAGACTCACAGACATTTTTAGACAAAAAATATGCAAATCTTAAAGTTACCATTTCAGGCTAGCTTTGAAACTATATTTCGAGTTTTCCACCACAAAACCATGAGATCTATGTATTTATATTTTTTTTTTTTACAAAAGTTCATTTTCCTTCCTCTTCATGAGTCGAGATCAATGGACACAGATTGAGACTCCCAAGAGGGCACACACCTCCAGGTTTCATCAAGGTAAATGAATTAGACAATGAAATGCTGAGATGATGCCAGAAGTTAAGCCTTAGCAAGTTAACTGGCTGATCACATCTATTACATTGATCTGTTGAAGCTACTGTTATGGCTTGAAGAAGGCTACCTTAATGAAACAGGACTGGAAGCTGCTAAAGGAAACATGAAAAATTTTGGTGATTTATCACTTACTGATTTACTGTGACTTTTGCTTCTATATGATCTCATTTAATTGGGAGCATCATGTATAAAACAGAAGACAATTGTCCGTATTTCATTACTAAACAAGTGATACAATAATATAAACAGTTTATTTCCTTCTCCTATAATTTTATTTGCTTTATTCTTCCACTGATAAAAATGTGTTGTCTTGATTACAGATGATTTTGACTGATCATTTTTTTAAGATACCTTCTAGAAAGGAATATCATCCTAATGATGCATAGCAAAGCACGTTAACAAGTACCTCTTTAAAAGAACCAGATCTTTGTGATTTTTTATTTTACGTTACAGAACACTGAGTTTCAGCACACATAACGTATGATTCACGTATCAAATAAAACTATGATTATCTGGTAGCATCTTTGGGTCCTCTATGTGCATTCAGAGGCTGCTTTCCAAACACATCCGCACGCAACCAGAAGGCAGAGCCACACAGAGGACATGCCTGTGCACCCAGCCAGGTTGGAGCTGCAGGTCCACATTTCACACTCGTGCCACTGGTTATTGCAAATCACACAAGAATCAGGGTGCCTTCTGTGAGATATTTCCAGCCTCCTAGCATATGTCCTAGGAACATAGTACAGCCGAGGTTGGAAGGAACCTTTAAAGATCATCTGGTCCAACTTGTGTGGGAAAGGGAGGCTAGATGAAATTATCTAGCACCTTGTCCAGTAGTGTCTTGAAAACCTCCAGTGAAGAGAATTTCACCATGAACCCGGATATGTTGTTCTAGTTAATGATTATTCTCACTGTAAAAAAATTCTCTCTTGTATCAAGATGAAACCTCTCCTGGCATAACTAGTTCCCACTGCACCTTTTCTTCCCTATGAAGAGAGAGACTCCATCCTCTCTGGAGAAGCCCTTTAAGTACTAGAATACTAGTACTAGAGATTCTCTCTTGAGCCTTCTCTTCGCAGGGAGAAAAGAACTGCTTCAGACTTTCCTCATAGGCAAGTTCTCCATTTGACTGAGAGCTCTGTATGTTCCTTGTTTCTGTCAGTTTTAGCTGGTATGAAAGCAGAAAGTAAGCACACAGAGCATCTATTCCTGTTTCTCATTTAAATAGCAGAATAGATCTTCTAGAAGAAAAACTTTGAAGTTAAGTTCCTCATACACAGAAGCCTTAGTGTACGTGTTCTCAGACTACATTAGTCTTTATCCTCATTATGTGATGAAGATCATGAACAGTTTCCCCTCTTATTTCCAGTCTGCTGCTCCTGTGCTTTGTGATACTTCACCCACTTGTGTGTCTTATATAAAGCATACAAGGCTGTCAACTTCCTTTTCCAATATTGTTTAAAAATCATACCTGCAACAATTCCCTTCACTTGCTCTGATTCGTGAGTTAGAAGCCTTAAAATATGAAAGATAATGATATTATTTCTCCAAGAAATAAAATACCAAAAATTTCTCCTACCTCCAAATTTCACTTCCTTCTTTAGAACACAACCTTAACTCACACAATTCAATGCAATTTTTACTTAAACATACAATTCATTTCAATCTATACTCAGGTGAAGAAATACCATTAAAAGAAATTGTTACATTATTTACATTTTTAATAGCACGTTTTTGGTCAACATATGATTAGAAGATACCTCCTTAGGCAATGAATACAATACTCTGCTTTCACAGACAGTTATGACAAATAAATAATTTCACTTACCAGGACTATTCAGTGAAGTGCCTTGCCCCATTTGCAAGGAATATTTACAGCTCTCCAATCTCCATGCATTAACAGGGTTTTTGTGCAAAAAGAAGTTTCCTTTTACATGAATATCATTACTGTTCAATACTGTTTACCTCCACAATACCTTTATCTTTCCAATCTCTTTAAACAGGGGCAACATATATCCTCTCTGTCTTTGTTTCNAAGTAAGCACACAGAGCATCTATTCCTGTTTCTCATTTAAATAGCAGAATAGATCTTCTAGAAGAAAAACTTTGAAGTTAAGTTCCTCATACACAGAAGCCTTAGTGTACGTGTTCTCAGACTACATTAGTCTTTATCCTCATTATGTGATGAAGATCATGAACAGTTTCCCCTCTTATTTCCAGTCTGCTGCTCCTGTGCTTTGTGATACTTCACCCACTTGTGTGTCTTATATAAAGCATACAAGGCTGTCAACTTCCTTTTCCAATATTGTTTAAAAATCATACCTGCAACAATTCCCTTCACTTGCTCTGATTCGTGAGTTAGAAGCCTTAAAATATGAAAGATAATGATATTATTTCTCCAAGAAATAAAATACCAAAAATTTCTCCTACCTCCAAATTTCACTTCCTTCTTTAGAACACAACCTTAACTCACACAATTCAATGCAATTTTTACTTAAACATACAATTCATTTCAATCTATACTCAGGTGAAGAAATACCATTAAAAGAAATTGTTACATTATTTACATTTTTAATAGCACGTTTTTGGTCAACATATGATTAGAAGATACCTCCTTAGGCAATGAATACAATACTCTGCTTTCACAGACAGTTATGACAAATAAATAATTTCACTTACCAGGACTATTCAGTGAAGTGCCTTGCCCCATTTGCAAGGAATATTTACAGCTCTCCAATCTCCATGCATTAACAGGGTTTTTGTGCAAAAAGAAGTTTCCTTTTACATGAATATCATTACTGTTCAATACTGTTTACCTCCACAATACCTTTATCTTTCCAATCTCTTTAAACAGGGGCAACATATATCCTCTCTGTCTTTGTTTCGCAAGACTAAACATGCCAAGTTGTTTTATATTCCCTTCTGTGGTAAGCCTTCTCTTATCTTGACAATATTTGTAGCTCTTCTCTGCAACTAGTTAGGTCTCAATTCATTTTTCTTGGAAAGCAGGTACCAACACAGTAGAGCCTTTCAGATGAGGTCTGCATAAACTTGTATAGCTTTATTGGATGTATCATGCAGGATATATAAGCTTGCACAGTTTCTAGATGCATTACCTACAAGACTCACAGTCCTCCTAAAACCAGTTAAAACATGCAAATTGTAATCTTCTTCAGCTCTTCTTCAGCCCTAGCTGGGCACTTTGCGGCTTGTGGGCGCTGGAGTGCGAAGTGCCGTGACCTTCCTAAAAGCATCTCCAAGGCAAAGCCGCTCGGCAGGACCACCACACTCTCACACATGGTGTACATGCACACACATGGATAGCTCCAATAAATGGGTCGACGACAAAGAGCCGGGAAGGGTCCTCGTATGGGGTTCCACGGAAAAGGTTTATTGCAGCCACACCATGAAAGGTTCCAGGGACAAAGACAAAGAACCATGGAGGGTCCAGGTTTAAGTACGGGAGCAGATCGAGCATCAGGGACCAATGACCTGAGGGCACAGGGGCGGTACGCAGGCAGGACTAGGGCAAGCGATTCAAGAGGGAGCTCTGAGGGAGTGGCAATGGGGCAGGGGCCAATGGGGGAACAGGGAGTGGAGAACCTCCTAGTGCAGAGACATATAAGGTAACAAAGGGCGGGGAGGTCAACGGCCAGCCAGGGAAGAACTGGGGTATACTAACATACCAAAGCAAAGCATCCTGGGGGAAGCTTCTTCTGTTCACCCTAACNNNNCTAGCTGGGCACTTTGCGGCTTGTGGGCGCTGGAGTGCGAAGTGCCGTGACCTTCCTAAAAGCATCTCCAAGGCAAAGCCGCTCGGCAGGACCACCACACTCTCACACATGGTGTACATGCACACACATGGATAGCTCCAATAAATGGGTCGACGACAAAGAGCCGGGAAGGGTCCTTGTATGGGGTTCCACGGAAAAGGTTTATTGCAGCCACACCGTGAAAGGTTCCAGGGACAGAGACAAAGAACCATGGAGGGTCCAGGTTTAAGTACGGGAGCAGATCGAGCATCAGGGACCAATGACCTGAGGGCACAGGGGCGGTACGCAGGCAGGACTAGGGCAAGCGATTCAAGAGGGAGCTCTGAGGGAGTGGCAATGGGGCAGGGGCCAATGGGGGAACAGGGAGTGGAGAACCTCCTAGTGCAG